>ML338340.1:0-17777 GCA_005239505.1 Nicotiana paniculata
AGTGTTGACAGATCTCACATTCCATATTATTGCATCCATTTATTGATTGATCAATCTATTCAGCGTCCTCCTTGTTTGGACACCACCTATTGAAGCTGTGAGGGCATCCTTGTTACTCTTCTTTCTTCCTTTTGTTCCAGATTTTCCCTTATCAATATTCCTAGGTGATAGGTCACCTTGTCTAGCAATATTATGAAAGTTTTGTGCATAAGACTCATCATCCATATCTTTTCCTGATTGATCATCTGTATACTCTACTGACCTTTTCTACTTCTTTGACTGATATGACCTGTTGATTAGAGTGATGATGTGTATTGTTTTTTTCAGTCACAATTTGGTCTTCCTCTTCTACTACCTCCCCCCCCTCTTCATCTTCACTTTGCATTAAATCTGGAATCTCACCTTCATCAGAATCTACTTCAGTTTGGTTTACCCAAAGTCTACCTCCTATCCAGTTCACTTTCTCCTTACTTATGAACTGCTCATAGTCTGGATCTTCCACATGGTCATTTGCTGTATTTTGTTCCAGTGTCATATTCCCCCTGGTATCCTGTGTTGGTACCTCTTGTACAGAGGTATTTGTTGCTACCAAATTACCTTGAAAGGTCCTTTGCACCCACTGTTGAGTTGTTTCCCTTGACTGTTGTTCAACTCCCCTATATCTTATGTCTGTCCCTCCTAGTTGGTCTCCATTTCCAATTACTCCTTGATTAGCATTAGAGGTTGCTAAGTCAAGACTCTAACCAGCTGTGATCTCATTTCCACCCTGACCTTTATTCCTTTTATCTGTCCTTGGGGATCTAGGCTTAAAAAATAATGCTGCTGCATTCAAAGTTGTATCCTTCTGAAATTGGTTTTGTACAATACTATCTTCAACTAATGCAAATTTATTGTTATTATCCACATTGTTTTCAGCCTCCAGTATTTCAAATTGATTGTTGGTCTGAAACTGCTGGGGAACCAAGGTCTGTTTGTTAATTAGAACTATTTCCTGACCTGTTCTTTCACCTCCATTAACTTGTTTTCCTTTACCCTTGTTTCTGTGATCTCTCACCTCTTTCCACTGTTCTTTAGCATTACCAACCACATGACCTACATTTCCAACCACCTTACCACTCGATAGGATCATCAAAGGACCTGTGTCCTTTTGTTTTTTTCCATTTGATTGAATCACTGCTTCACTTGAGACCTATTGATCATTTGTCTTTGTTGCCAAAAGTTCAGGGTGAATCCTCCAGCATTCCAACATATCATGTCCTTGTAACTTGCATTCTCTACAATACTTAGGTAGGTAATCATATTTTATAGTTACCCATTCTGTTCTAACCTCACCTGTAAGTTCATTCTCGATGTCCATACGAACCTTCTTAGGAAGATCTGCTANTATCTGCTAAGAGATTGACTAACACTTTCACACGCGCACAACTAGGTCTTGTCTTGTTCACAGTAGCCATATCAAGGTGTAGTGGCTTGCCCACTGCTGAAGCTAATGAAAACAAACACTCCTTAACGAAAAAGGTCGGCAACAGATCGGGAAAAGAGATCCACGCCATCACCCTTGGTGTCTCCTCTCCTGCTATGAACTTCGAATCATACAGTAGGGTTCTAAGTTGGAATTTCTTTCCAATCTTATCTTTCACATAATAGACACTTTTTGACGTAAAATCAATATAATCTTGCCACAATGTCAGTCGTACTAAAACATGCCTATCTCTAAGAAATCCGATATTACATTCACCCTTAATACCACATTGCATAGGGATGATTCGACGTAATTCTTGCAATTCAGGCCAACCATNTGACGTAATTCTTGAAATTCAGGCCAACCATAAGAAAATTTACATACCACTGCGTACTTCAATCCTTCAATAATATTCATACGTTCGACTTCTGATTCTGTAAATTTAACCATTGGTTGTCCTTGTAAAAAAGTGGCTCGTCTAATAGGAATAGGGTCAACAACTGCTGCATGATATTGCATGGCAGTGTTGTTCGAAGGTTTCACTGCTTTTGCGTAGTTCATCTGCTGGGGCTGGGATGAGTTGTGTGCTGTCGTGGGAGGTTGGGTAATATTAGGGGGTGGTTGGGGAGGTAACCCAGCCACAGGAGGTGGCTAGCCACCGGACGGAGAGGCCATGGACAGCCTCGCAAAGGCTGCTCGAGAAAATCCTCTCAACTAGGTTTTTTAGGGTTGAGAGCGTTGGCAGATCCTATTATTAGCGTCTTTGAGATCCTATGCGGTTGTTCAAATAAAAGTTCATGAGTTTTCTTGAAAATTTCATTTGATTTGATGTTCGATTTGTAGTTCTATGTGTTATTTTGGCCATTTGATTACGCGAGCAAGTTCGCAATTATGAGGTCTGGCCTCGCATTTGCGATAAGGCAGCTTACCTGTGAGGTTTGAATTTGCGAGCTTTTTCTTCACAAATTCGAAGATGGGCTGGGGGGGGGGGGGGGGGGGGGGGGGGGGGGGGGTTAGTGATCGCAATTGCGATCAGATGATCAATTTGTGGATGGCCAATGTTTGCAATTGCGAACAAATCAGCACCGATTGCGATGATAGCAGAAAATATGGGACTTCGAAGTTGCGAAGGTTTTCTCGCATTTGCGGGGTTCGCAATTGTGACATCAACAATTGGTCAAATTCGAGTTAGACAGGATTTTCTCTCATTCTTCAAATTTTCTAAACAAGAAAACGCTAGAGGCGATCTTCCCTAGAACCCTTCTTCCCTAAATCATTGGTAAGTGATTCTAACATATTTTCTTTCAATCTTCCATTACATTTAATAAGATTTTAACCTAAAATCTAGTATTTTTATGGTGAAAATTGATGGTTTGGGTAGAATTAGGGATTTTTGTAAAATTGGGATTTAGACCTCAAATTGAGGTCGGATTTCAATACAAATTACATAACCGGGCTCATGGGTGAATGGGTAATCGGGTTTTGGTCCGAATTTCGGGTTTGGACCAAGTAGGCCCTAGAGTTGACTTTTGTTGACTTTTTCAATAATGACCTAAATTGAATCTTTTTCATTCGCGGGTAGTTCCTAAGGCTTAGTTTGAAGCGTTTGTTTGGTAATTTGCTAGATTTTGTTGGTTGAGAGGCTTGTTTGAAAGGCAGAGCTGTGGTTGAGCTTTGAGTTGATCTTTTGAGCGAGGTAAATGTCGTGTTAACCTTGACTTGAGGGATTAGGACTTGTTTGTGTATTTGATACATGCCTAGTTGTTGACAACATATATGTGGGGTGACTAGTACTTAAGCATTGTTTTTGGGTTAAAGCATGGGGGTAGGAGTTGTTCCTTGTAAATTATTGGTTTCTTGGATCACGACATCTATGCTTAGACTAGTTAATTACTAAATTGATCATTCCTTCCGCGTTTATGGCTTGTTCTTGTTCACTCTATCTCCCTGTTGTTATCTGTTCATTGTAATATGGTAAGGGAGAGTATTAATGCATGAAGGGTGATGTCGTGTCATATTGTGAGTGTTAATGCACGAAGGGTGATGTCGTGCCATATTATGAGTTTTAATGCACAAAGGGTGATGTCGTGCCACATTGTGAGAGTTAATGCAAGAAGGGTGATGTCATACCATATTTTGAGAGTTTATGCACGAAGGGTAATGACGTGTCGTATCTATTGATTTATGATTAATTTGAGAGTAAAAGCATGAAGGGTGATGCCGTGCCGTTATTTCTGTTTCATAGTGAAGTTGAGAGTAAAAGAACAAAGGGTGATGTCATGCAGTTTTATTCAGTATGTTTATTCATTTTCTTGGTTAATGGTATATTGGCTATTACTTGTTATCATTCCTGCTAAAATCATCGTATCTTGTACCCCTTTTGCATGTCCCCTTCCCAATAGTACATGATAGCCTTTATTTTTTATTATGTTGTACGTTTATTGTTATCTGCATAGGTTTATTCGGGTTCCAAATGTCCATGAGATGTTTCAGCTCGAAACTACTTTTGGAGACTTAAGGTAGATTTGCTGGCGTTCTGAGATCTTGAAGTCCCCTTCTATTTTCCCTATTTTACTGTTCTTTTCGTTCAAGACCATTGTATTTATTTCAAACCTGTTTGTAGAGATTCAAGAAGCTCGTGAATTGTGACTCCAAATCCGGGTTGTACTAGATAGTATTGGATTTTATGTTATTCCACACTCAATTTTAGTTTTATTTTGGCTTAGTTGATTAAGTTTATTGGAATTGGTTAAAATCGGCTTAAAAATCCTCTATTGTTGGCTTGCCTAGCAAGTGAAATGTTAGGCGCCAACACGGTCCTAAAGGTGAGAATTTCGGGTTGTGACAAGTTAGTATCAGAGCTCTAGGTTGCATAGGTCTCACAAGTCACAAGTAGGCTTAGTAGAGTCTAGAGGATCGGTACATAGACATATGTACTTATCTTCCAGAGGCTATGAAGTTTAGGAACAAATTTCACTTATATTCTTCTATGTCGTGCAATTTTATTCTGTCATTGATAATTGGACTCCTCTACTCTTGTTCTCTCGCAGATGGCCAGAACGCGTACTGCATCTTCAGCTAGACAGCAGCCGGAGCCCCCAGTGGCAACTCCTACGATAGGTAAAGGTCGAGGCCGAGGTCGCGCTAGAGGCCGAGCCAGGGGCAGAAGTCCACCTAGAGCTCGAGCAACACCACAAGAAGTGGAGCCTCAGGTGGAGTTTGATGACGAGGTTCCAGCTCAGACTGTACCTATTGGACCAGCTCAGGCCTCGGAGGGGTTCATCGCCACCCTGGTGCTTCAGAACGCTCTAGTCAGTTTGGTGGGCCTTATGGAGAGTGTGGCCTAGGCCGATACATTCCTATGGCACCAACCGTCTCTCACGCTAGGGGAGGAGCACAGACTCCCTCTACTCACACTACGGAGCCGATGGCTCCCCAACATCAGACTCTAGTAGCCCCGCCAGTTGGGTAGTTAGTAGGTTGTTACGACACATGCCGATGATGGGCCAACCTTGTCTTCTGAGGGCTTATTAAGATTGGACAAGTTCACAAAGATCTTCCCAGTTAACTTCAATGGTGCACCTTCTGAGGACCCACAGGATTATGTTGACCGCTTCCTTGAGGTGATGCGGAATATGGAGATAGTTGAGACCAATAGGCTCAATTTTGTTGTGTTTCAGATGAGGGGTTCTGCCAAGAGATGGTCGAAGGATTATGTATCTATCCGACCACCTGGGTTGCCTACTATTGTTTGGGATCGTTTCTCTCAACTATTTCTTGAGAATTTCCTTCCTATCATACTGAGAGAGGATTACTGCAGGCAGTTTGAGTGCCTCCAATAGGGCAGTATGTCATTCACTCAGTATGAGACCCGTTTTGTGGATCTGGCCCATCATGCTATTATTATACTTCCTAGAGAGAGAGAGAGAGAGAGAGAGAGAGAGAGGGTGAGGAGGTTTATTTAAGGACTCGCTCAACTTATCAAGATATAGATGGCCAAGTAGATCCGGAGTGAGATTTCTTTTCAGACAACTGCTAATGTCGCCAGGCATGTCCAGATGGTTCTTGCACATGAGAGAGGACAAGGGTCTGAAAAGAGGCCTCGCCATTCCGGTGGGTTCAGTGGTGCCTCGTGTGGAGGCAGGGGTACTTTGGTAGGGGCCATCCTCCCAAGCCGTTTCATTCAATGCTCTAGGCATCCCACAGTGCTTCAGGTGGTCGCGACCCTCATATGTCTTATTTCGGCCAGCTAGCCAACAATGCACCACCAGCTCCCATTAGTGCACATCCGCTACAAAGCTTTCAGAGTGGTTACTCAGGTCGACATGGTTAGTTTCAGGATCATTTTATGGGTCAGCAGTCACAGCAGCTTAGGTTCTGTTATACTATGGTGATCCGAGGCACATTGCTAGATTTTTTCCTCAGGCACCGGGCAACTGTTACGCCCCGCAATATTATGTCAATATTACTCTTCGCAGTATTTTACGTTGAATTCGTCAAAAGGTAATTGACATCAGTCCAAAGAAAAAAAATTTTACTTGGGGATTATAAGGATTATGAGAAGGTATGGGTTAGGAAGCTAGAGGCGGAGGTGCGACCATTAGAGGTGGAGGCCAGGCTACTAGGGGTGGAGGCCAACCAGCTAGGGCCCGTCCTAGAGATATAGGTCAGAGTGGTGGGGCCCAGCCCCGATGTTATGCTTTCCCAGCCATGCCTGAGGTTGAGTCATCTGAAGCTGTTATCACATGTACTGTTTCAGTTTGCCATAGTGATGCTTCAGTTCTATTTGATCTGAGCTCTACTAATTCCTATGTGTCATCCTATTTTGCTTCATATTTGGTTGTGCCTCGTGATTCTTTGAGTGCTGCTGTGCATGTGTCCACACACGTGGGAGATTCTATTATTATAGATCCTATTTATCATTTGTGTGTGGTAACCATTAGGTGTCTTGAGACTAGTGTAGATCTTCTACTTCTCGATATGGTAGATTTTGATGTCATCTTGGGTATGGTTTAGTTGTCACCTTATCATGCTATATTGGATTGTCACGCCAAGATGGTGACCTTAGCCTTGCCGGAGTCTCCTTGATTAGAGTGGAGAGGGATTACTGGCCATTCTACCAGTAGGGTTATCTCTTATGTGAAGGCTCGACATATGGTCGAGAAGGGATGTCTAGCTTATTTGGCTTATGTCCACGATTCAAGTGCGAAGGTTCCTTCTATTAATTCAGTACCAGTTGTTCGTGAGTTTCCAGAGGTGTTTCTTGCAGACCTGCCGGGGATGCCACCCGACAGGGATATTGACTTTTGTATTGATTTGGATTTGGGCACTCAGTCCATTTCGATTTCTCCATACCGTATTGCCCCGCCAGAGTTGAAAGAATTGAAGGAGAAGTTGCAAGATTTGCTTGATAAAGGCTTTATTAGACCTAGTGTCTCTCCCTGGGGTGCCTCTGTGTTGTTTGTTAAGAAGAAGGATGGATCGATGAGGATGTGCATAGATTATAGGCAGTTGAACAAAGTCACCATTTAGAACAAGTATCCAATTCATAAGATTGATGATTTATTTGATCAGCTTCAGGTGCCAATGTGTTTCCAAAGATTGATTTGAGGTCTGGCTACCATCAGTTGAAGATTTGGGCATCCGGTGTCCCTAAGACAACTTTTCGGACTCGATATGGGCATTATTAGTTTCTAGTGGTGTCATTTGGGCTGACAAATGCCCCAACAACATTTATGGATTTGTTGAACTGGGTGTTCAAACCTAATTTGGATTCCTTTGTGATTGTGTTTATATATGATATCTTGATCTACTCCTGTAGCTGAGAGGAGCATGGGCAGTATCTTCGAATTATACTTCAGACTCTGAGAGACAGCCAATTATATGCTAAGTTTTCAAAATACGAGTTTTGGTTGGACTCAGTTGATTTTTTAGGGCACGTCGTATCGGTATATGGCATTCAAGTGGATCCTAAGAAGATTGAGGTAGTTCAGAACTGGCCTAGACCCATTTCAACTATAGAGATCTGGAGGTTTTTTGGGTTTGGCGGGTTATTATCATCGATTTGTGGAGGGGTTTTTATCTATAGTAGTCTCATTGACTAGATTGACCCAGAAGGGTGCCCCGTTTTGATGGTTAGACGAGTGTGAGGTGAGCTTTCAAAATCTCAAGACTGCTTTGACTACGACGCCAATGTTGGTGTTGCCCACAGGTTCAGGATCTTACACGATGTATATATGATGCTTCTCGTATCGGGCTTGGTGCAGTGTTGATGCTGGATGGCAGGGTGATTGCATATGCGTCACAGCAGTTGAAGGTTCATGAGAAGAATTACCTTGTTCATGACTTAGAGTTGGAAGCCATTGTTCATGCGCTGAAGATTTGGAGGCACTATCTTTATGGCGTGTTGCGTGAGGTATTCACGAATCATCGTAGCTTGCAGTATTTGTTCAGACAAATTGATCTCAATTTGAGGTAGAGGAGGTGGTTGGGTCTATTGAAAGACTATGATATCAACGTCTTGTATCATCCCGGAAAGGCCAATGTGGTGGTCGACGCCTTGAGTAGAAAGGTAGTGAGTATGGGCATCCTTGTGTACATTCCAGTCGGTGAGAGACCGCTTGCATTAGATGTTCATGCTTTGGCCAATGAGTTCATGAGGTTGGATGTTTCAAAGCCCAATCATGGTCTAGCTTATATAGTCGCTCGGTCTTCCTTGTTTAAGCGCATCAGGGAGCGGCAATATGATGACCCTCATTTGCTTGTCCTTAGGGACACAGTTCGCCACAGTGGTGCCAAGCAGGTTACTGTTGGAGATGATGGAGTTTTGAGGATGCAAGGTCGTATTGTGTGCCTAATGCAGATGGACATCGTGAGTTGATTCTTGAGGAGGCCCACAGTTCCTGGTATTCTATTCATCCGGTGCCGCCAAGATGTACCAGGACTTGCGGCAACATTATTGGTGGAGAAGGATGAAGTATGATATAGTTGCATATGTTGCTCGGTGTCTAAATTGTCAGCAAGTAAAGTATGAGCATTAGAGACCTGGTGGTTTGCTTAAGAATTTGTAGATTCCTGAGTGAAAGCTGGAGCGTATCACTATGAATTTCATTGTTGGACTCCCACACACTCAGAGAAGTTCGATGCGGTATGGGTTATTGTGGATAGGCTGACCAAGTCAACGCATTTCATTCATGTGGAAGTTACCTATTCTTCGGAGCAGTTGGTTGAGATTTACATCCGCGAGATCGTCCGTCTTCACGGTGTTCCCGTGTCTATCATTTATGATCAAGGTATGGAATTCACCTTTTACTTTTAGAGGGAAGTACATCATGAGTTGGGCATGCAGGTTGAGTTGAGCACATCATTTCATCCTTAGATGGATGCACAGTCCGAGCGCACTATTCAGATATTGGAGGATATGCTCCGCGCTTGTGTCATAGATTGGAGTTTCTTGGGATCAATTCTTTCCACTTGGGGAGTTTTCCTACAACAACAACTACGAGTCGAGCATTCAGATTGCTCCCTACGAGGCATTATACGGGAGGCAGTTCCGTTCGTTAGTGGGATGGTTCGAGCCGGGGTAGGCTCGATTGTTGGTTACAAATTTGGTACAGGATTCCTTGGATAAGGTCAAGATTATTCAGGATCTCCTTCGAAAAGCTCAATTTAGGAAAAAGAGTTATGCCAACCGTAGAGTTCAATGATGTTGCATTCATAGTTAGAGAGAGGATATTGCTCCGGGTTTCACCCATGAAGGGTGTGATGAGGTTCTGAAAGAAGGGCAAGTTGAGCCCTAGGTATATCAGACCTTTTGAGATTCTCTAGAGAGTGGGTGAGGTGTCTTATAGGCTCGCATTTCCACCTAGTTTGTCAGTAGTTCATCAAGTATTCCATGTGTCCATGATCCGAAAGTATCAAAGTGATCCGTCCCAAGTGTTATATTTCAGTTCGGTCTAGTTGGACAAGGATTTGACTTATAAGGAGGAGCCCGTGGCTATTCTAGCTCAGCAAGTTCGTCAGTTGAGGTCAAAGAGTTATCCTTCAGCTTGAGTGCAGTGGAGAGATCAGCCCATCGAGGCAGCTACTTGGGAGTCCGAGTCAGACATGCGGAGTAGATATCCACACCTTTTCACTAGTCTAGGTACTTTTCTATGTCCGTTCTAGGATGAATGGTTGTTTTAGAGGTGGAGAATGTGATGACCCGATAGGTCATCTAGAGTTTTAAAACCTAATTTTGTGTTTTGAAGCCCCACATATCTCATTTTAGCCTTCCTTGATTTGTGTGCATAGTCCAGGTGTTTTCCTAGAAGTCCTTTTTGTTAAAAACTTATGAAACATGAAATTTTGCCTTAAAAATCCATTTGAATTGACTTCGGTCAACGTTTTGAGCAAACGAACTCGGATTTATATTTCGACGGGCCCGGTGGGTCCGTATTGTGATTTGGAACTTGGGAGTATGCCCGGAATCAAATTCAAAGGTCCCTAGCTCGAGTTGTCGCTTTTTGTTGAAATTTGAAAGTATAAAGGCTTAATGACTTTGATAGTTTGACCAATATTTGACTTTATTGATATCGGGTATGTACTTTTGTTCTGGAACCCGATATAGGTCCATTACTATATTTATGAATTTCATGTCAAATTTGGTGAGAAACGGAGTTAGTTTGTCGTGATTCAGACGTCCGGTTGTTGAAATAGAAGTTCATGAGTTTTCTTGAAAATTTCATTTGATTTGATGTCCGATTTATAGTTCTAGGTGTTATTTTGGAGATTTGATCGTGCGAGCAAGTTCGTATGATCTTTTTGGACTTGTGTGCATGTTTGGTTTGGAGCCCTGAGGGCTCGGGGTGAGTTTCGGATTGGCTACAGAGTGGTTTGGACTTAGAAAACTCAGTTGGTGTTCTTCAGTTTCTGGTGCAGGTCTCGGACCTCGCAATTGCGAGGTCTGGCCTTGCATTTGCAATATGCCAGCTAACCTATCAGGTTCGCATTTGCAACCTTTTTCTTCGCAATTTCAAAGTGAAGCGGGGGGGGGGGGGGGGGGGGGGGTGTTATTGTAATTGTGATCAGATGGTCGCATTTGCGGATGGCCAATGTTTGAAATTGCAAACAAATAATCACAATTGCGATGATAGCAGAAAAGTTGGGACTTCGCATTTGCGAGGTTCGCATTTGCGAACCCTAGGTCGCAGTTGCGACATCTGCAATTTGTCAAATTCGAGTTAGACGGAATTTTCTCTCATTATTCAAATTTTCAAAACAAGAAATCCCTAGAGGCGGTTTCCCAAGAACCCTACTTCTCCAAATCATTGGTAAGTGATTCTAACCTATATTCTTTCAATCTTCCATTACTTGTCATAAGATTTCAACCTAAAATCTAGTATTTTCATGGTGGAAATTGGGGGTTTGGGTAGAATTAGGGATTTTTGTAAAATTACGATTTATACCTCAAATTTATGTCGGATTTCAAAACAAATTACATAATCAGGCTTGGGGGTGAATGGTTAATCAGGTTTTGGTCTGAATTTCGGGTTTATACCAAGCAGGCCGGGGAGTTGACTTCTGTTGATAATTTCAATTATAAACTAAATTGAATCTTTTTCATTCGTGGGTAGTTCCTAAGGCTTATTTTGAATCGTTTGGTTGGTAATTTGCTAGATTTTATTGGTTCTGAGGCTTGTTTGAAAGGAAAAGGTGTGGTTGAGCTTTGAATTGATCTTTGGGGTGAGCTTTGTTGGTTTGTTACCAATTATATAGAATATTCTGTTGACAGTGATGTTCGCCTCCGAGAGGATTTTTATAGCTAGGGTTTGTTTGGTGTTTGGTTGGTGTGGTTGCGTTATGAACGAGGATGATCAGTGCTTGGTTTTTTAATGAGGCTCTGCATAAGCCACATGTCTCCATCAGGGAAAGATCAAGGATTAAAATGCAGCCGTCCATCATGTATCTATATGCTTCCTATCAGTGCACATGACTACAAGATATTTATATGCATATGCATAGTTGTGCATTGCTTAGATGTAAATTTGCTGTATTTTGCTCAGTTGTTCAAGTAGTTAAGTAGCTAGGTTGTATTTGTATATAATACAATGTATATATACTTGGGGATACGATTTGGAATAACATTTTTTCCCTCATCTCAAATATTTCTCTCTATAAATTTAACATGGTATCAGAGCTTGTTGCTCTAAAAGTTTCCAGATCTCGATCCAAAGGCAATCTTCTTTCCTTTCTCTTCAATTCAATATCTCGACTCGATGTTAGTGATTGAAAGCTTTTAAGTTACTGATTTAATGCTTATATGGAGGATAAAATCCATGGCAGAACACCTATATTTCAATGTCTCACAACCTTTTCTTTGCCTCAGAAAAGAGTTGTTGAGGAGAGGAACTTGCTTTACTCAAGCTTTCACGTACTAATTCAGTCTGTCTCTTAAGGAAAGGTGACATGCATAGATAGAGATTGAAGTAAGGGTTTAATGAAAACTAGTAGGAAAGGAGATAGTCTTTCTTTTATCTTATCATTTTGATGGTTTTAAAGAATCCATTTTTAGGTGCCTAGCATCAAAGAAGACTTCTTTATTATCGACGGATCCTCATTGTCGATTAAAAACTCTTCAATCTCCTTACCGCTCAACGGGGATCTTCATTCGCTCTTCTCTTACTATCCCCACTTCTAAACAAACGTTGAACATAAACGATCTTTCTAAAGTTAATGCAGCAGTTGGCTATGGGACGAGGCCGGGAGCAGCAGTAGGAGAAGTGTTAAGCCCTTCAATATACTCCTTAAAGTGTCAACTGAATGGGGGCATTGAAGAAAATTTTGTGAAGAGAAAATGAATTGTGGGAGTGTGTAACTGGAACTAGTGATTGGTTTATATAGATATATGTCTACCACATAGGAATTTACAACCAAATGTGCCTTTGTTCCAATAGTCGTGTAACCCTTTATTGAGGATAGGCTGGTTCGCTTGTAGAGAATATTTTCTATGATCAGGACTCGATCATCTTCATCCTTATTACTTGCATTCCTATTTATCTCTCTAAATTTTACACATTCAAAACCTAGGCAAAAAATAATATTCAATGGCTATGAAAGAAATTCGTTAAAAATATATAAATTAAGCAATATAAAAATAACAACATAAATGCGGAAATAAGTAAGTAAAAGAAAGCTGAACACTCTAAGAGAAATACTGTATATAAACGCCACTTGGCATATAAAACTCAAAACAATATGGTAATCTAAAACATCACCCCAAAACCCCGAAACTCACGGGAACCACAGGCTAACAGAATATACTACACTGCTTTAACTCCAGAATAACTATACAATTGTAAGGAGGGATAAACTTTTCACAAAAAGCTGGAATAAGATAGAGACTCCTGGTCTGCGGACACGACAGATATACCTCGATGTCTTTGTTGTATCCCTCAACCTCGGGGATAGTGCGCCTGAGTGGAGGTACCTGGATCTGCACATGAGAAACATGCACATGATAGGGCATGAGTACACCACAATAGTACTCAATAAGTGCCAAGCCTAACCTCGGGCGGGTAGTGACGAGGAAGGTCAGGGCCCTACTGAGGTCAAACAATATAATAGGAATTTACAGTATGAAAACAGGCGATAATAATGAGTACAACAGTGAAATAAGACAGGTCAAACAGGGCAATAACAAAAAACACAAGAACAGAGTAAACACATAATATGTACAACATAATGACAATAGTAACAACGAGGATCTCCCAGGATACCGCCCTGTAGTCCTTTTCTCAAATGTCCAGTGGATCTCTCGGGATACCGTCCCGTAGTCCATTATATGTATATCCGAAGGATCTCTCGGGATACCGTCCCGTAGTCCATCATATGTATATCCGAAGGATCTCCCGGGATACCGTCCCATAGTCCATAATATGTATATACGAAGGATCTCCCAGGATACCGTCCCGTAGTCCATCATATGTATATCTGAAGGATCTCCCGAGATACCATCCCGTAGTCCAACTATCAAAGTGCAGGGGGATCTCCCGGGATACCATCCCGTAGTACCAAAGTAAATAAGCAGGGGGATCCTCTGGAAACCATCCCGTAGTCCCAAAGTAAATAAGCAGGGGGATCTCCCGGGATACCGTCCCGTCGTCTTAAAGTAAATATGCAGGGGGATCTCCTGGGATACCGTCCCGTAGTCCCAAAGTAAATATGCAGGGGGATCTCCCGGGATACCGTCCTGTAGTCCCAAAGTAAATATGCAGCCACAACAAGAAGACATCCAGATGTAGAGTGAAAAAATACAAGGCAACAAGTAATTCTAGCCTAACACGCTTCACGTAGTACAATCGAATCAATTTAAGCAAATAGGAAATTTGGGGCAGCTAGGCATGATCTTCCAAGCTAGCATAGACTATGGTCGCAATTAAAATAAAATAGGTAACAAAGAAATTCGGTCTAAATATTTAAAGTAAAACCAGATTTTTCAACAATAAGCACAAGTACGCACTCGTCACCTCACGTACAAGGCATTCAATTACCAAATATCATAACCTAAGGGGAAAGGCCCCCCACACAAAGTTAGACAAGCCACTTACCTCGAACCGGCTCAAAATCAACTTGAAACCACACGTTTGCCACGAGTATCCGACTCCAAATGGCCAAAATCTATAAAAATTCGATTACATATCGTAAATAACATCTCATGCAACTGATCATACTGTTTAATTCAAGCTAAAGCGTGAAATTTCATAAAATAACCAAAACGCCCCTCGGGCCCACGACTCGGAATCGGGTAAAAGTTATATTTTCCGGACACCCATTCACTCATGAACTCATTCAACCAGAAACAATCGAAATCCGATGCCAAAAACCCCACGATTTCCAGAATTTCGGATTTGGGAAAATCTCTTCCCCTCCCGTGGTTTTCGCCCCACTTTTGGTAATTAAACTAAAGAAATCAACGGGAATTAATGGTCTAACAATGAATTAGTATTAGAAAATGTTACCTATGATCCTTCTCTTCAAAACCCAAAGAAAATCGCCACTTCTTGAGCCCTTACCCGATTTTTATAATAATGAGATGAACTCTCGGATTTTTGGAATAAAACACACAGGGGATTCGCACCTGTGGGCTCGATCACTGCACCTGCGGAAAAAGCATCGCAGGTGCGGAAATCAATTAAGTTACACTGGGGCCACACCTGCGATCGTTTTGTCGCACCTGCGGTCCTGCACCTGCGGAAACCAGGTCGCACCTGCGACCACTGGCCTAATCTCCCCCCTATCGCACCTGTGACCATGTCCCACGTGCCTGCGAGTACGCACCTGCAAACCTTGGCAGGTGCGAAGACACCAAAAGAGGCCTGGTTCAACAGCAGTCAATTTCCCATATTCCACCCATTAAGCATCCGACACAACTCCGAGGCCCCCGAAACCTCAACCAAAACCACCAACCTACCTTAACACCTTATTTGAACTAGGTCGAGCCTTAAAAACACGTCTCGTAACATCAAAATCATTGATTATGCATAGGTTCAAGCCTAGAAACTTAAGAAAATTCTGAATTCACATCCGACGCGGAAACACGTATGAACTTATCCGAATGACCTCAAATATTTCACACACATCCCAAATGACATGACGTAACTACTGCAACTTTCGGAATTCCATTCTGACCCTCGGATCAAAAATTCACTATCGGACCGGAAACTCCAAAAATTCAAACTTCGGCATTTCAAGCCTAAATGAGCTACGGACTTCCAAAATACATTCCAAGAACGCTCCCAACCCCGAAATCACCTAACGGAGCTAATGAAACCATCGGATTTCCATTCCGAGGCCGTCTTCACACTGCTCCGACTACGGGCAACTTTCCAACACTTAAGCTCTCATTTAGGGACTAAATATCCCAAAACTCTCTAAAACTTAAAACCGAACGTCCCGACAATTCAATTAAGCAGAAATAGACTTGGGGAACACAGTTAACAGGGAATCGGGGTGTTAATTCTTAAGACGACCAAACGGGTCGTCACATCCTCCTACACTTAAAAATTCATTTGTCCTCGAACGATCATAAAGACATACCTGAAGTAGTGAAAAGATGAGGGTAACAGCTGCGCATATCCTGCTCGATCTCCCAGGTCGCCTCCTCAGCCGGCTGACCCGGCCACTGAACCTTTACCGAAGCAATGTTCTTCGACCTGAGCTTTCTGTCCTGCCATCCAATATAGCTACAGGCTCCTCAACATATGATAGGTCCTTGTCCAAATGGACTGAGCTAAAATCCAAAACATGGGACGGGTCACCGTGATACCTCCGGAGCATCGAAACATGAAATATCGGATGAACTCCTGCCAAGCTGGGAGGTAAGGCAAGCTCATAAGCAACCTCCCCAACACGGCTCAATATCTCGAAAGGGCCAATAAACCTCGGACTCAACTTCCCTTTCTTCCCAAATCTCATAACGCCCTTCATAGGCGAAACCCGAAGCAGAACCCGCTCTCCGACCATATATGAAACATCATGAACCTTTTGTTCTGCGTAACTCTTCTGTCTGGACTGGGCTGTACGGAGTCTATCCTGAATCACCTTGACCTTCTCCAATGCATCCTGAACCAACTCTGCGCCCAATAGCCTGGCCTCACCCGGCTCAAACCAACCCACCGGAGATCTGCACCTCCTACCATATAAAGCCTCATACGGTGCCATCTGAATGTTGGATTGATAACTATTGTTGTAAGAAAACTCTGCCAATCGCAAGAATTGATCCCATGACCCTCCAAACTCAATCACACACGCACGAAGCATATCCTCAAGAATATGAATAGTGCGCTCGGGCTGTCCGTCCGTCTGGGGGTGAAATGTTGTGCTCAACTCCACCCTGGTACCTAACTCCTACTGAACGGCTCTCCAGAACCGTGAAGTGAACTGAGTACCTCTGTCTGAAATAATAGAAACTGGAATACCATGTAGACGAATGATCTCCCGGATATATATCTCCGCCAACCGCTCCGATGAATGAGTAGTCAGTGCTGGAATGAAGTGGGCTGATTTGGTCAGCCGATCCACAATCACCCAAATAGCATCATGCTTCCTCAAAGTTCGAGGAAGTCCAACCACAAAGTCCATGGTGATCCACTCCTACTTGCACTCTGGGAGCTCAATCTGCTGAAGTACCCTCCCGGTCTATGATGCTCACATTTGACCTGCTGACAATTGAGGCACTTGGCTACAAACTCTGCTATATCCTTCTGCACCAATAGTGCTGCCTCAAATCCTAATACATCTTCACAGTACCCGGATGGATGGAATACCGCGAACTATGGGCCTCTGCCAAAATCAACTCCGAAACCCATCAACATTGGGCACACAAATCTAGCCCTGCATCCTCAATGCCCCGTCATCTCCAATGGTCACATCTCTGGCATCACAGTGCTGGACCGTGTCCCTGAGGACAAGTAAATGAGGATCATCATACTGCCGCTCCCTGATACGGTTGAATAAGGAAGACCGAGAAACCACACAAGCCAAAATCCGGAAAGGCTCAGAAAGATCCAATCTCACGAATTGACTGGCTAAGGACTGAACATCTAAGGCTAAAGGCCTCTCAGCTGCATGAAGGTATGCCAAATTTCCCAAACTCTCCGCCCGGCGACTCAAGGCATCGACCACCACATTGGCCTTCCCCGGGTGGTATAATATAGTGATGTCATAGTCCTTTTGCAACTCTAACCATCTACGCTGGCGCAAATTTAGATCCTTCTGCCTGAATATGTGCTGCAAACTCCGGTGGTAAGTATAAATCTCACAAGGCACACCATACAAATAATGACGCCAGATCTTCAAGGCATGAACAATGGCAGCTAACTCAAGGTCATGGATAGGGTAATTCTTCTCATGTATCTTCAACTGTCTGGACGCGTAGGCAATCACCCTACCGTCCTGCATCAACACTGCTCCAAGACCAACTCGCGAGGCATCACAATAAACTGTATAAGACCCCGAACCAGTAGGCAATATCAATATTGGGGCTGTAGTCAAAACTGTCTTGAGCTTCTGAAATCTCGCCTCACACCCCTCTGTCCACTGAAATGGAGAACCCTTCTGGGTCAATCTAGTCATAGGGGCTGCAATCGATGAAAATCCCTCCACAAAATGGCGGTAGTAACCTTCCAAGCCAAGGAAACTGCGAATCTCTGTAACTGAGGACGGCCTGGGCCAACTCTGCATGGCCTCTACCTTCTTTGGATCCACTCGAATACCCTCACTCGATACCACATGGCCTAAGAATGCCACAGAACTCAACCAGAACTCACATTTTGAG
>ML338344.1:0-64356 GCA_005239505.1 Nicotiana paniculata
ACCACCACCTGATCAGCTGGTATACGTTGATGATTTTTCCCACAGTGGCCGATATGATATGATATGCTATGATGGGATGCCCTCAGAGGCCTGATGATATTATGAAACATGTACCTATGCACGACATGACATTCATACGCATATGCATGGCACTATAATTATTTCATGAATTACAGAGTTATCCAGACTTACAGGTTGAGTCATTTACTCTATATTTCTTCCATGTTTGTTATGTACTTATTTATGTGCCTTACATACTCGGTACATTATTCGTACTAACATCCCTTTCACCTGGGGATGCTGCATTTCATTCCCACAGGTCCTGATAGACAGGTGGAGAATCCTCCAAGTAGGCTATCAGCTCAGCGGAAGGTGTTGGTGCGCTCCATTTGCTCCGGAGTTGCTTATGTGGTCATTAAAATTAGGACATTTATGTATGGCGGGGCCCTGTCCCGACCTGTATGACATTTAGGTACTCTTAAAGGCTTGTAGACATATGTCGTGTACGTGAAAGATTGTAAGGTCTTGTCGGCCTATGTTTTGAGTTTATAAGTGATCACGTTGGCCTATTTGGCCCGTATATCACGTGTATATGATGATGTAATAAGAAATATACGTTACGTTGGTACTCAGTTCAATAAGGTACCGGGTGCCCGTCGCGGTCCATTGATTTTGGTCGTGACATTACCCATGTTGATATAATGAGAAAGATACGTTATGATGGTACTCGGTTGAGAAAGGGCATCGGGTGCCCGTCGCGGCCCATCGGTTTGGGTCGTGACAAAAGTGGTATCAGAGCTATTCCGTGAGTCACTTATAAGAATTCAAACTCCTAACTTCTATTTTATTCATAGTAAGATGACACCTGCAGCCAAAAGATGGTTGGTAAGAGATTGTGGAAGAGTTAAGTTTGAGGAACTCGATTTTGCATGATGCTCATGATAAGTAAATGTGAGGTGGTCATTAAGATTATGACATGTACTGATTAGCATGGCAGGACCTTGTCCCGACCTGTATGACATTAATGTACTCTTAGAGGCTTGTAGACATATGTCGTGTGCATGAAAGATTGTACGGTCTTGTCGGCCTATGTTTTGAGTTTATAAATGATCATGTTAGCCTATTAGGCCCGTATGTCATGTGTATATGATGATGTAATAAGAAATATACATTACGTTGGTACTCGGTTTAGTAAGGTACCGGGTGCTCGTCGCGGTCCATCAGTTTTTTATCGTGACATTACCCATGTTGATATAATGAGAAAGATACGTTACGATGGTACTCGGTTGAGAAAGGGCATCGGGTGCCCGTCGCGGCCCATCGATTTGGGTCGTGACAAAAGTGGTATCAGAGTTGTTCCTTGAGTCACTTATAAGAATTCAAACTCCTAACTTCTATTTTATTCATAATAAGACGACACCTGCAACCAAAAGATGGTTGGTAAGAGATTGAATGTGGCTATGGAAGAGTTAAGTCTGAGGAACTCGATTTTGCATGATGCTCATGATAAGTAAATGTGAGGTGTTCAACAGATCATGTGTGTACTAAGACATGTAAGCTTCTTGATAAGGATCCCTAAGGAAAGAATATCTATCCACTCTTACAATAAAAAGGAAGAATTGGAAGGCAGACACAAGTTTCAGCAAGCAAAAGAAGCAAGGTGAAGAAGAGTACAGTTAATGAAGGTTAGCAATATTTACAATTCAAGCAGAGAAATATAAGCATTCTGAGTTACTTTCTACTGTAACGGAGATATGTACAATTGATCACACCCATTTCAGTTATGCCCTATGGGGGCTGACAGGTGTAGTTTTGATAGCATCCTAGGAAGCTCAAATTTTATTCAAGGACAAGGATGAAGCTTTGGAATCTCAAATTGGGACTTTAACAAGATGTCAAGCTAAAAAGTTGCAAAACCATGTCTTTGGACTTCAGGAGTGATCAAAGAAGTTGTTAGTTGGGGAGGAAGAGTTTAAGGATAAAGGATATGAGTTATCTAGGTATTATAATTATTTTATAGCCCAAGTTCATGTCCAAGAAGAGGTGGATTAGATCCTAAGAAACATCCTCTAAAGAAGGTCCAAATCAGGCTATTGTTGAACCAATTATGCACCTAAAATGTGTCCAAACTTGCAGCCCATGAAGTTCTACATAAAGTCACGATTTTATAGCATAAAAAGGACTTACTTGACGTCAAAAAAGGGTACAATAGTCGTGCTAGATGTTGAGTGCAAGTTGGTGTCAATTTGCTTGCAAATTTCCTTCAAGATTTCCAAGATTCTATCTAAGATTGGTTTGGGACTTATTTCCATATATTATGAGACTAGATTTACTGCTTTCCTAGTTAGTTAAGGTTATGTTTTCCTTTTACTAAGATTTTTGAAATTACTTTTCAAGAATGACTTGGTTTTTGCTTCCTAGTATTTTCCTTTTCCTAAGGTAGTTAGACTTGTTGTCTAAAGTAGTTTAGGACTTTATTTCCTTGTTTTTAGGTACAATTTCGTGACTCCCTCTCTATATAAAAGGTGTCTTCTTTGTTTTTAGACTTAGATTATTATAAACAATATCAATAAAAATTATGAGATTTTTCTTGCACTTTAAGAAAAATATTTCTTTACTTTCTAACCCACTAAATCTTTCTTGTTTTAGGTCTTGTGATTTTGTGCATCCAAGTGTTAAAAGGCCTTTTGAAAGGGGAGAAAAGACGCAAGAGATCGTGGCAAATGATCTAATTGGATTCCAACATGAATTAGGCGAAATCAATTCTTGTTGGATGGTGTAAAAGCTTGGTTAATTTCTTTGTTGTTGAACCTTTTGACTATTCTGATCCTTATTTACAGGTTTACAACATGGAGCTAGAACACCTAAGGTATTTTTGGAGGTAATGAATTATATTCTTATTTCTTATGTTGGTGACTTAATAATTTTTGTGGATGATGATATATTGATGCATATCAAGTTATTAACTGTAATATCTAAGTTCAAGTGCAACGGTAATTTATATCCTTTTGAAATTCAGTGTGACATAGATGATCATGTATCCCAACTTGCTGGAAAGAGACATGAAACTAATGAAAAGAGGCTTGCTAATGAGTTAAATGTTCTTTTTTCTCTTATTCAGTGTCTAATGAGTTTTCGTGTGATAAATTACTAGAATATTATTTTTGTTGTGTGATGGGGAGTCACTCTTCAGGTGATGTTGATTGTCAGCTTGTAAAGGTGTTTGCTTCTAGTAAAGAGGATATGGATATAACTTAGAGGAACCATCATCTCCTTTGTTTTCACGGGCTTAATCCCCAGGACTTATCCATTTTCGTCACCTTTTCCCTTGCCTTCTTCTTATCCTTATTCTTGTCTTTCTAAAAACCTTTTCGTTCTATACTTTAGCTTGCGATCGATTTCCTTAGGCTTTTCTGGAATATTAAGCGAGACATCGCATCGTCTTTAACTCTTCTTTTACTCTCTAATTAGACCTTTCGGTACTTAGAAACCATAGGCTGGAAGGTATGCTACTGATGACGCTGCTATCATCCTTGGATACTGAATCTCAGTGCTTCTAGTCTTTTACCTGAAGTATGGACCACTCTCATCCTTCTATACTTTAGTATTTCACACGTTGTTCACCCTTACCTTACTTTAAAATATCACCTTACCTTCTTCTATCTTTCTTTCACAACCTCTCTTCCACCTAGGCGTAATTCACGTCCATAACTTGAAGCTCTATTATAATACTCGCACCTCTGGTACATACACAATCCGGTGGAAGCTTCGTACCGACTTCTTATGAGGCTGGTACTTCTTCTAACTGGCTTTCTTGTAGAGCCATTATCGATTATAGTTGGTGTGATTTCTCTTGAACATCTGATATTAAGAGTGATTCTGTCATGTTCTCAAGCACAACTTCTATAATTTTTCTAGGTCCAATAATCATACTCCTGATTTACGTGGGTGATGTAATTCCTTAGTTTCCTCTTCCTTCTGATCAGCCCTTATGTAGGCTTAAGCTATCTTCCGGTCTGTGGCTCATGGTATCAAATATTACCTTATCTTTTCATGGGTGTTATGAAATATTCATGATACAATCTTCTAACGATTCAATCCTTTGTCTATGCCCTAGGCTCAATTCTTTCTTTTAACTTATACCGGCGTCTTCTATGGCTGTATGATTGTCAACAAATATGCTGCCTGGTTAATGCTCCAAAATATTGAGTGTATCCATAATGTACTAACTCTGGATCATTGATCAAATAATTCTTTCATTCCATCTTAGCTTTCTTTCAACGTAAGCTATTACTTTTCCTGGTCTTTCTGCCCTTGCGTCCATACTTAGCTTATCTTAGTGCCCGTACTTGCCAGAGTTTTCATACAACTTATCTGATCTCGAATATTACTTTTAATTCTTACTTCCCGTTTCATTAGCCACGGTAGGTGCCACTTTCCTTGGGAATGCTTGCAATGTTGTTGCGAGATTGTTGTTACACGACCGTTTCCTCTTTACGTCGTTGTTCTTAGGTTGAAGCTTTCTTCCTTATTTCCTCAACTAGTTTTTTTTATTGTAGTATTTAGGGAGGATCCCATGACTCTCGTAAAGATGTTAGCTTATTACGAACCTTTTGATATCCTTCCTTGCCTATAAATATTCGTAGTTACTTATCTTCACGCCCTTGTGCTTGTAGGGTTGTCTCTGCACTAATGTTTTGATTGTCTTCCCAATGGAACTATCTTTTATTCACGTAGCATTCATATGGTACCCTTAACTACCTTGACTCCTATCCGGAAATTTCCCAAGGGTCCTGATGTCATATCTTTGAGACTGAATTCTCCATGTTAGGATTCCTTATGTTTATCTTGCATGATTTGTTGATCTGTCTGTAACTTCTTTTCTAGTCATGACTAGGCTCTTCCTGAATCAACTACTAACTACTCGTCAGCCCATTCCCATATCCGTATTTTGCATGATCTCTTTTGGGTTACTTCCTTTGTCTAACTTACATGTTGCACTGGCTCCTTTTTTATAAATAACCTTCCGGGCAGGAACCCTTACTTCCTCTCCTTGACATCGTGCTTGTGCAATATTCTTGAATCGTAGTGTATCTGTAAGATTTGGATAAGTTCCATCTCATTCCTCTTTCATTTATCGCATTCTTTCTTTACCATTCCATAGTCACTAGAACCACTTAATTCTGGCTTAATGCCACATTACCCCATATTCCCCCCTTTAGGGATGTACTAAAAATTGAATCCACGAGGATCTACCTATATATATTTTACCTCTTCATCTTTGGCGTTGTTTCTCAACATCAATGATCCTTACTCGCCTTGCGGCAATTCTTCCATACCAAGGATGACAAATTCCCTTACTCGCGAAGGTGACACTTAGCGTAACTGGCACATACAATCTTTTAAGCTTAACTTTGCTCACATTGCTTGCTCTAGGGAAGCGTCTCCCCGAATGACTATTCTCTGTATTTATCGTGAATCTTCTTTTGTGGTCCCTTTATTACCGCTGGAATGAAATCTGAAATTCACATGATGCCGATTACTTCAGTCCCTAATTCATATTTAGTTTATCTTGTTTGCCAATCCATATTGATTTATGTTACTCTGGGGATTAACTCTCCCCTCTAGTAGTCGCATTGGAGTCACAAACTTATTTCTCGAAATGAGGATATAACTTTATGGCTTATACTCTTTTGTTGTCTTAAGGCCCACCACCTTTCGTCTCTTCTTTCATTTGACTATAGGTTCTGTAACACTCTACCGTTTTCATCCATGTATCATACCTTATTAATAATGCTTCCTTATCTCTCTTCCCATTAATCTGCTAATATTTCTGCATATCCCTTTTCTTGTGAAAATTTCAATACGACATTCTTTCGCTTTTAGCTTTCCTTTGCTCCATCTAGTGGCTCTTCAAGTTGCTTAACGTTCTCGCTTTACTAGGAACACGAGCCACACTAAGGTAATACTTATCCCTTTCAAGGCTTATAGTGCATGTCTTTGTAGTAAACGCATCTGCCCCCACTATTTTAGAGTGCGCCATCTAGGTATCTCATAAAGAGATCTATTAGGACATTTGCAATATCCTTCGAAAATGTCAACTGACGCAATCAATTCATCCATCATATCTTCTTATACTAGTTTTGTTAACCTCCATAGGGCATAACTGGAAGGGGTACAACCAATTGTATATACCTCTGTTACTATTGAATATAACTCAAAAAGCTCATGTTCCTCTGCCTTAATTATAAACGATGTTAACCTTCATTAACTAGGTACCTCGTACCCTTTTCACCTTGCTCCTTTTAGTTGCTGAAACTTGTACTTATCTTCTTAATCTCTCATTGTCCTTTACCATAAAGATGGATATGCATTCTTGCCTTAAGGCTTCTTATCAGGAAGCTTACACCGTTCAGTACACCCATGATCTGCTAAAAACCTCACATTTACTTATCGTAGGCATCATAAAAAAATTCAATTCCTTTGACTCAGCTTTTTCTCAACTATCTCTCTTTCCAACCTTCTTTCCGGATATATGTATCGTCTTATTACGAATAGAATATAATTTCAAAATTTGAATTCTTATAAGTGAGCTCTACCACACGATCTAGAGTAAGAAGAAAGAGTGACAATCCTAAATGCCCTGTAGCCTCCTGCTTATAAGTGTGGGGCACAACACACCCACAAACAAGACTATTCTAGACACGGCTTGTAGACTCCCTAGGACGAAATTGCTCTGATACCACTTTTGTCATGACCCGAACCGATGGGCCGCGATGGGCACCCGGTACCGTACTCGACCGAGTACCAACGTAACGTATCATTCTTATTACATCATCATATACACGTGACATACGGGCCTAATAGGCCAACATAATCATTTATAAACTCAAACAGTTTCGCGAGACTGCGCAGACATCATAAGTGACAAGTAGGTGGATCGCACGCGATGCCCTGAAGAACCTCTAAGTCAAATTTGGTTAAGTGTCATAGGCAATTCTTTCCCACAACACGACTAAGTTACAAGTCACATTGGCCACTTAATACACGAATAGTATTCAGCCCATGATCTGGAGGACTTGTTCAAATTCCCAACACTTAGCATATAATATAACATCAAGGAAGGAGTAAACCTCTTTTCGAAAAAGTTAGAAATTATTTGGATTGGAGGGGAAGGGATGAATCGGAGCGACAAAGAGATGAATCTCAGTGGATCGTGGAAGAAAGGCCACTCTGCCACTTACAATACCCCTTTGTGTATTTTAGTCATCTGCAAAGGATTGTACCCGCCGCTCGATAGAAATTGTACTTCAAGGCGGCCATCGCGGCTCTTCCGCCGCGATGACTTAGCCAACAACACGTTACCTTGGGGGCCAAAGGCCCCTATTGTGGGTCGGCAAGCGAACGGTGGGCACATGCGTCACTTCTACCCCGGATTCTAACTTAGAGATGTTCAGTCATAATCTAGGGCACGGTAGCTACGCGCCACTAGCTTTTCAACCAAGCGCGATGACCAATTGTGAGAATCAACGGTGATGAATGCCTTGCTGCCACAAGTCACTTATACCTGTGGTAACTTTTCTTACACCTCTAGCTTCGAATTTCGAAGGTCTAAAAGACCGTTAGGCCATGCTTTCACGGTTCGTATTCGTATTGGAAATCAGAATCAAACGAGATTTTACCCTTCTGTTCCATATGAGATTTATGTTCTCGTTGAGCTCATCTTAGGACATCTGCGTTATCTTTTAATAGATGTGTCACCCCAGTAAAACTCCCAACCTGACGATGCCTTCCTCCCGGATCGGCTTGCAAGCAAGCCTTGGGTCCAAAAAGAGGGGCAGTGCCCCACTTCCGATTCACGAAATAAGTAAAATAACGTCAAAATTAGTGGTATTTCACTTTCGCCTTTTGGCTCCCACTTATACTACACCTCTCAAGTCATTTCACAAAGTCGGACTAGAGTCAAGCTCAACAGGGTCTTCTTTCCTTGCTGATTCTGCCAAACCCGTTCCCTTGGCTGTGGTTTCGCTGGATAATAGACAGGGACAGTGGGAATCTCGTTAATCCATTCATGCACTCAATAGGCAAGTTGCCATGTCCTGAGGCCCTGCTATGTCCTATTTCCTGACATGGCACGACACATCTGTTATAATAACAAATACGCCCTACCGTGTCCTGACATGTCCTGCGCCGTGCCACGGCCACGCCCAGCCATGTCTTGACATCTCCTGCCATGTCCTGAGTAGTGCCATGTCCTGAAACGTTCCATGACCACGCCCTGCTATGTCCTGAGTCGTTCCATGGCCAATGTGCTGCCATGTCCTGACATGTCCTGAGTCGTGCCATGGCCACGCCCTGCCATGTCCTAACATGTCCTTCACCGTGCCACGACCACGCCTTGCCGTGTCCTGACATGTCCTTCCATGTCATGAGTCGTGCCATGTCCAGGCCTTTCCACGTCCTGAGTCGTGCCATGGCCACGCCCTGCCATGTCCTGCTATGTCCTGAGTCGTGCCATGGCCACGCCCTACCATGTCCTGCGCCATGCCACGACCACGCCCAGCCGTGTCTTGACATGCATTGCCATGTCCTGACAAGCCCGACATGTCCTGCCAAATCCTGAGCCGTGACATGGCCACGCCCTGCCATGTCCTGATATGTCCTGCGCCGTGGCACGACCACGCCCTGCCATGTCCTGACATGTCTTTCCATGTCCTGAGTCGTGCCATGTCGAGGCCTTACCATGTCCTGAGTCATTCTATGGCCACGCCCTGCCATGTCCTGCGTCATGCCATGGCCATGCCCTGCCATGTCCTGGCACGTCCTGACATGTCCTGTGCCGTGCCATGGCCACGCCCTACCATGTCCTGTGCCATTCCATGGCCACGTGATACACTCAAATTACACTTTAAAAGAATGTACGCGATCGTTGTCAAATATAGTAACCCAACAAGGTTGGGGTGGAATCCCACAGAGAACAATACGAGGGCGATTAGGAATGCAAGAGAATTATCACTAAGCGCAATGCCAAAAAATAAGATTTTGGTTTTGAAAGTTGTTTATAACTAAATGCAAAAATATAAATTAACCTAGAAAGCAAGTAAAATGATCAATGGCAACAAGAATGGATGCTACGGGAATTACACTCAAGTAACGATCCAATGTATTTCACGATTTCACAAATATGAGCGAGTTTATGTTAATTAACAACGGATAATAATTCTTAATTAGCTTTTTCCAAAGACTAACAAGAATTCTTAATTGAATTATTCATAACCCAATTAAGAGATTAAGCACACCCTAGGTAGAATCTATAAAATGAGGGTTAAAGCCTCAAGTTCTTGTTAATTAATCTTTTCCAACCCCAAATTATCTTTTCCAAAATTAATTCGGAGTTAATGAGCTAGTCCTGGGGTTAAGCTAATCCCTTTGGAAACATTAAAGAACAAGAATAATTAAAGAAACAATAACTCACTTCATAAATATGATAAAATCATTCAATACATATGCACAACAATGTATTTAATCCATACTTTAAATATGCAAATTTCCATAAACAAGATTCAAGCGTTGGAAATAAATACTACACACTTAGATATACATTACTAAGTAAGGAAATGAAGAAACAAACATAAATGGGTAAGAAAACCTTAACCACAAGAGTGAAATCTTCAAATCCCAAGTGTGTGTGCAAACCCTAGCTTCAAGACTTGTTCTTTTCCCCACAAAATTATATTTACAAAGCCAAAGATATGTTTAACCTCAGCCAAAGATGATATCCCTCAAATTGGCTGCTAGGTCTAGTGTATGAGATTGGGAAAGGAGAAATGTGATTTTACATATTTGCCCAGGTCTGATGCCCGATGATCGCACCTGCGGAAGAATCTTCACAGGTGCGATTTTGCAAGAGCGGAAATGTACTCGCAGGTGTGAGTCTGGAGCTCTTGGTCAATTACCGCAGAAGCGGACAACTGGTCGCGCCTGCGGGATCGCATGTGCGAAATATACTCCGCAGGTGCGACTTCTGTGTGGCTGGGCTGGTCTTCGCAGGTGCGTTCACATCTTCGCAAGTGCGAGGTCGCACTTGCGACCTAAAATCCGCAGGTGTGGAACCACTGAAGCATTTTGTGCAATTTTCACCCCTTTTTGTTCAACTTTCATTCCAATTCAACACCAACCACTTCTTGGTATCACTTTCCTGAAAATTAAGCAATTACACACTAATAACAACCTCAAATTGTCTTTGAACAATGCAAAGTCTAATGAAAAGAGGCCAAAATGAGTGGTAAAATTACCACTCATCAACACCCCCAACTTAGAACTTTTGCTTGTCCTCAAGCAAATCAAAACTAATAACTAAATTAGGTTCTACTATGTTTAAACACAAGTTGTATTGCTCGTATTCACCATTAACATTTCCCACTTAAGCATTCAAACTTATGGATTTGGTTGGTACTAATAATTAGGCTCAAGTATGCATCTTAATTGAATAACTCCCTCATTTACAAATAATTGCAAGAAGTGCACGGGGGTTCCGAAACAATAAAGTGATAAGAAAAAGCCTCAAGAAGTGACTCAACAACACTAGTCTACTACACATGCTCAACTCGTTTAATTTTTTTTGATTATATCAATTTCACCATTCAATCCTAATTCATGTTCCCTCACAAGAAAGAAAGAAAGAAAGTCCAACTCACACAACAAAGTCAAAAACAAGGGACATATAGCCGCATCTCCTGTAGAATATAGTGACCTGGGTTCATTGGAACACCGTCGATCAGGCAAGATATGATCAGAGCCCTGACGTAGGATACACCTATGACATTCCCACTGGGGGAGACTCTGCTGCTCAGTATGTACAACCATATCTTGGCTTCGGCCGTGAAGTCAGTCGACTTCAAGCCCTTCCTCTTGGTCGCCCATTTTTTTCGTACACTTTCTGGGTATAGTTTGGATGCCAGCCATGCTGCATTTTCACAATTATCCCGCTCCACCACTGGCTCCATCGGGTGGTTTTGAATTCCCAGGACAGCATTTATATCTTCCACCCCGAATTTCACTTGCTTTCCTCGGATGATGAGGTGAGGATCTCGAAAGGTTGACCGCCTAAGATTGACATAGAACTTGCGAACCCATGTTTCGTTTGCAATGCATGGAGTGTGAATGAAGCATGACCACCCAGACGATACTAGCCGCTCATAAAATGCGGGCAGTTTCTCATTCACTTTGTCCATGGCAATGCCTCGCTCAAGTATCAATTTTTTTGTGAGGAGGTGCTCAAAATATCGGCGCTGACAGGCAGACGACATGAACCGGTAGTCGTCATATTGCCCTCCAGCTGCCTCCTCAATTTCAGAATTAATTGGGAAATTTCGGCTTAGGTTCGGGTCCATTTTTGAATCAAAGTAACTATAAAAATTCAAAATGAAGTTAGTTAAGCAGTGGATAACGTTAAACATCTTAAAACATTGTAAATAGGCCAAAGAACCAAGCCGAACGGGCCCGGGAAGGCCCTGATGCAAGCACACTGGTTTGGGAAAAATTTGGGCAGTTTCCGCACCTGCGGAATTTTTCGCACAGTCCTTCGTCCAAAACTCAACTGCCCAGATTTTTTTGTGTCATTTTTGACTAGGGCTTTGCTTTAGGCCACTAATCTGTACTCAAGACTTCAAGATTAGTGTACCAAACTTTGTTCTAACTTCATTAACACTAAAAATTAAGACACAATGCACTCAATATTCACCTATACAATATCCCAAACACATGGTGAACGTATAAAAGTTCTTTTGAAAACAACATTCCCCACATTTTGTTGCTCCACTAAAACTAACACACAATTCCTACTCTCAACCAAACCTTCACTCTAACTCTACCCTAAATCAGAGGGGCCATGGGAATTGGAGTAAACCGCCATTAATGGCTTTAACAAGAAATACCCATAACACAACAACAAAAATAGAATGGGGATAGCAGAATGCCAAAGTGAAGCAGAGAGAGTGAAAATACCTGTAGAGTCTCTTGTGATTTACAGCGAGTGAGAGTTGAGAAAATTGAGCCCACAGTTATTTTTCTTCTTTGGAGTTTAGGGATTATAGAAAACTTACAGATTTGGGGATTTTTAGTTGTGAGACTTTCGCACTTGCGATGCTATTTCCGCACCTGCGAGTTAGAGATCGCTTCTGCGAAAGCGTACCTGCGGAAATCTGACCGAAGATGCAGAATTCCCGGGCTCAGCAACAAAAATTTTGTGAGAATTTTGCGATCGCATTGTTGCTCGCAAATTCAACTGTGCGATGGAATTTTTGACATGGAGCATCGCATAGTTGAGCAGAATGTTTGCCCATCAATTTTTTTGTTTTCTTGCACTATTTTTGATCACCCGGTACCCTGACCTGCTCAAATCAACTCCAAAAAATATGAAACTTGGCAGATTAGTTCAAAATAATATATTAAACTATTCTAGAAAAGAAAATTTCAAAAATGACCAAAATTTTTTAAAATGATGGGTTGCCTCCCATTAAGCGCCGCATTTAACGTCGTGGCACGATGCAAATCAACTTTTATCACTTTTCTCACCACTTTGACAATATGAACTGGGCACCTAGCTTGGAATCAAGTTTGTGACCACGGGCGGTGGGAGGTGGTAAGTAGATGACCGAGCCAAACCTTAAATTTTTCATTTTGCATTTGTTGGCTCTCATCTGAGGAATGTCATTTTTTTTACTTGTTTCCTCAACTTGCAAGATGTATGGTATGGATTTTTCCTCCTCGCAATCCCCCATTGATCCGTGTAGTTCAACTTCCGTATCACCACACAACTCCAATGTTGAAAAATGCTTGGAATGTGCCTTCAAACCTCCAACTTGCAATTTTTTCCGGATTTTGACATCCATATTTTCCACCGGAATAGAGTCAATTTCAACCAAATTTTCAATCACTCGGTTGACTCTAATTCCATATCTTTGTTGGCATCACTAATACTCATGGAGTCGGTTGGCGGATGTTCAAGGCTTGATTCCTCAAAGTAAAACTCACTCTCACCCTCGGAATTGGACTCCTCTTGGATTCCATCCACACTTCAACTTGAGAGGCATGGTGAGCCTCTATTAATGCTTGCATTTGATCCTCCAAAGTGCGGATGTGCTCATCATTTTGAGTCACTTCATGCTTCAATTCCTCGAGTACAAAGTTGCGTTTTTCCTCATTTTCAAGAACGACCTTCAACATGAGCATCATCCTCTCATTTTGAGCATTTGAGAGTTCTTCTTGGCATTGTTCAAGTGCCAAGGATGAATTTTCAACTTCTTGGCTCTGACTCACCTCCAAGGCTTTTTGAACCCTCGAAGCTTCAATCATATCATCCATTTGTGAGTTCAACCTTTCGAGTGCCAAATCATTTTGGAGACTAGTGTCCAAAAGTTCTTCCAAGGCATTTTGCTCACGGTTCCCTTCTTCAAGTAAGCACTCCAACATGAGCTTGAACTCTCCATTTCTACCATGCTCACTTCCCTCCACTTCTTCACCCCTAAAATTTCTATCACAAAAAGTAGAATCATCATAGTGGGGGCTTGGGGAAGGGGCGGACAAATATACACAATCATACCGATGCCCATTTTGGCAACCACACCTATCGCAAATACTCCACTCATGGGTTTGAAATTGTGCGCACAATCCATCCCCAGGTGAATTTAAACAATTTTGCCACGAGTGTGGTCCTCCACAATAAGGACAAGGGTCATCAAAGTATGAACAACTACCACCCGACCAATATTCATTATATGATGCCATCAATTTTTTTTTTATGAAAAAATTAAGAAACTACACAAGAAAATTAATTACACAAATATTCACAAGTTTGGATCAAAGCACTTAAGTTTACCTCTCCAACAACCTAAGTTACGCCAATTGTTCCCCGGCAGCGGCGCCAAAATTTGATACGCCCAAATTACACTTTAAAAGAATGTACGCGATCGTTGTCAAATATAGTAACACAACAAGGTTGGGGTCGAATCCCACAGAGAACAATACGAGGGCGATTAGGAATACAAGAGAATTATCACTTATCGCGCAATGCCAAAAAAATAAGATTTTGGTTTTGAAAGATGTTTATAACTAAATGCGAAAATATAAATTAACCTAGAAAGCTAAAATGATCAATGGCAACAAGAATGGATGCTTCGGGAATTACACTCAAGTAAAGATCCAATGTATTTCACGATTTCACAAATATGAGCGAGTTTATGTTAATTAACAACGAATAATAATTCTTAATTAGCTTTTTCCAAAGACTAACAAGACTTCTTAATTGAATTATTCCTAACCCAATTAAGAGATTAAGCACACCCGGATATGGATACAAGTAGTTCAATCCTATCCCTAGGTAGAACCTATAAAATGAGGGTTAAAGCCTCAAGTTCTTGTTAATTAATCTTTCCCAACCCCAAATTATCTTTTCCAAAATTAATTCGGAGTTAATGGGCGAGTCCTGGGGTTAAGCTAATCTCTTTGGAAACATTAAAGAACAAGAATAATTAAAGAAACAACAACTCACTTCATAAATATGATAAAATCATTCAATACATAAGCACAACAATGTATTTAATCCATACTTTAAATATGCAAATTTCCACAAACAAGATTCAAGCGTTGGAAATAAATACTACACACTTAGATATACATTACAAAGTAAGGAAATGAAGAAACAAACATAAATGGGTAAGAAAACCTTAACCACAAGAGTGAAATCTTCAAATCCGAAGTGTGTGTGCAAACCCTAGCTTCAAGACTTGTTCTTTTCCCCACAAAATTATATTTACAAAGACAAAGATATGTTTAACCTCAGCCAAAGATGATATCCCTCAAATTGGCTGCTAGGTCTCGTGTATGAGATTGGGAAAGGAGAAATGTGATTTTACATATTTGCCCAGGTCTGATGCCCGATGATCGCACCTGCGGAAGAATCTTCGCAGGTGCGATTCCGCAGGAGAGGAAATGTACTCGCAGGTGCGAGTCTGGAGCTCTTGGTCAATTACTGCAGAAGCGGACAGCTGGTCGCACCTGCGGGATCGTAGGTGCGAAATATACTCTGCAGGTGCGACTTCTGTGTTGCTGGGCCGGTCTTTGCAGGTGCGTTCACATCTTCGCAAGTGCGAGGTCGCACTTGCGACCTAAAATCTGAAGGTGCGGAACCACTGAAGCATTTTGTGCAATTTTCACCCCTTTTGTTCAACTTTCATTCCAATTCAACACCAATCACTTCTCGGCATCACTTTCCTAAAAATTAAGCAATTACACACTAATAACAGCCTCAAATTTTCATTGAACAATGCAAAGTCTAATGAAAAAAGGCCAAAATGAGTGGTAAAATCACCACTCATCACCACGCTTTCCATGTGCTGAGCCGTGCCACGCCACGCCCTGCCGTGTTCGACGTCGTGCCATGTCCTGCCTTTGCCATGGCCACGCCCTGCCATGTGCGACGTCGTGCCATGCCCACGCCCTTCCATGTCCTGTCGTGTCCTGACCTTGGGCCATTGACATAAACTACCGCATCGCACGCGACACCCCGTAAAACCTCTATTTGCGACATTGTATTGGCACATCTAGCTTGTGCCTTGGCATCGCACGCGACGCCCTGAAAACCCTCTAGAAGTCAAATATGGTTAAGCGTCATAGGCAATTCTTTCCCACAACACGACTAAGATACAAGTCACATTGGCCACTTAATACACGAATAGTAATAGATGTGTCGCCCCAGCAAAACTCCCTACCTGACGATGTCTTTCGCTCGGATCGGCCTGCAAGCAAGCCTTGGGTCCAAACAAAGGGGCAGTGCCCCGCTTCCGATTCACGGAATAAGTAAAATAATGTTAAAAGTAGTGGTATTTCACTTTCNCCGATTCACGGAATAAGTAAAATAACGTTAAAAGTAGTGGTATTTCACTTTACCTTTTGGATCCTACTTATACTACACCTCTCAAATTCATTTCACAAAGTCGGACTAGAGTCAAACTCAACAGGGTCTTCTTTCCCCGCTGATTCTGCCAAGCCCGTTCCCTTGGTTGTGGTTTCGCTGGATAGTAGACAGGGACAATGGGAATCTCATTAATTCATTCATGGGCAGCAGTTGAGCTTTGCTAAATTGATGGCAGCAGTGGTTGCACGTTTTTGGGCCATGATCCCACTATTATTTAGTATGATTTACATGACCCTAGTAGTTGGGGGTTGTCAGCTACACTAGGCTAAAGTAGTGGGTTGAGTGGGCAAGTGTCTAAGCTTAAAAAAGGCGCAAAGTGGGCTGTCCAATATTTTTATAAATGGGCAGCACCCTTATGATTTTGTAGCAAGGAAGAAAAACGTGTATGAGTGCACAATTGAGTTAGGAAAGAGTCCTAAGTCTGGTTTTCAAGATTGAAAATGATTAAGGCTAAGAGTAGTCTTGTGAAGGTCAAGAGTGATCTTCCTTTGTACACGGACGTACTTCGAGTGGAGTTTCTTTGTATGCTCGAGTTAAATACAAAGTTGGGAAAGATTTTTCCTGTACATTGTGCCTTGTGTTTCACTTTAATTTCTATTGCCTTAGTCATATTTTTGTTGCCTAAATCAGTATCTAAACTTACTACGTTGAAGTTGCCTAAAAATAATCTAAGTCCAAAGTTGCTGGAATTTTGACTAAGTGTTGGAGTAGGCTGAAGTCAAGTGTGAGACTCGGCTGCCGCGCAGGCTGTTATTGAGTGACATAAAACGTGCCTTTGATAGTAGGTTTCACAGGCGCATTTTGTGTCACTCCAAAACAGCCTGCGCGGCAGCCAAGTCTCACACTTGACTTCAGCCTGCTCCAACACTCGGCCAAAATTACAGCAACTTTAAACTTAGATTATTTTAGGCAACTTCAACGTAGTAAGTTTAGATACTTATTTAGGCAACAAAAATATGATTAAGGCAACAAAAATTAAAGTGAAACACGAGGCACAATACACAGGAAAAATCTTTCCCAACATTGTATTTAACTCGAGCTTACAAAGAAACTCAACTCGAATTACATCCGCGTACAAAGGAATATCACTCTTAACCCTCACAAAACTATTCAGCCTTAAACGTTTTCACTCTTGAAAACCAGACTTAGGACTCTTTCCGACTCAATTACACGTTTTTCTCTCCTACCTAGAAGCATAAAGGTGCTGCCCATTTATAACAATATGGGACAGCCCACTTTGCCCCCTTTTTTAGGCTTAGACACTTGCCCACTCCGCCCACTACTTTAACCTAGTGTAGTTGACAACCCACAACTACTAGGATCATGTAAATCATGCTAAATAATAGTTGGATCATGGCCCAAAAACGTGCAACCAATGCTGCCATCAGTTTAGCAAAGCTCAATTGCTGCCCATGTGCACAGGATGTGTCGTTAACCGCCCTTAACTTGGTCAATCTGAAGTTTGCTGCCCATTTTTGTGCCTTCGCTTGAACCAGGCGCCAATCCCATGTACTCAGCTACATTTTAGACACAATTTTCCCATGCCATTGCCCATGAACTTGGCCCGTTTTTCGCAACTCAATGCCATGCCAAATATGTCCGCACACTGCCTTCCCGTTGCACTTTGGCCTGCCTTTGCCACTTCGTTTTTGTCTTGCCCTGGCATCAATGAGTCATGAATTTGTCATGATCAAGTGTCACCCTCAGCCCGCAACTCATTTTCAAGCCCTTGCCAAGCTGCCTCGCCTACGTCTAAGCCTTGGCCATCACTTGGCCGTTTCCTATTTTTGCCTTGGTGCTGCTCATGCACCTTAGCTTGGCAACACTCTCGCTGCCCCATGAAAACACTCTTGTTGTCAAGTCGAGCTCAATTGGCGGAGGTCTAACAAACCACCCACACCCTTTGAAACTCGACGTCCTCGTCGAGGTTAGATCAATTTATGAGTCCTAAGGGGTTGACAAGCAACGCCCCTTGACCCCCTTTCTCTTCAGCCACAATTGCATTCACTCCAGCCACGTTATTGTTGCTGGTCATTGCCTCTAATGCAGCCCTCTTATGCGCAGCAGTCATAGCATTCAACACGGACTTCTTTGGACAGTCCTTTGCTCGGTGTGGCCCCTCACAAATGTAACAACCACCAAATTTTCTGCCCTGCTCCTTGTATTTTGAAGTTCCAGCCTCTTGCTTTCCCTTCCCCTTGTCTTCATTAGCATTGTTATTTTAACATTTCTTCCACTCCTTTGCCTTGTCTTTCCTTCCCTCGTTAGACTTTGAAGAAGAAGTCTCCTCTCCCAAGTGAAAATCACTCAATGCATCCGCCGCAGCCACAACACTAACGAGGTTTTGAATATTCTGCCTTCGCAACTCAAGTTGTGCCTATTTTTAAAGCCCGCTCATGAAGTTGTGCAACTTGTTTTCTTCCGACATGCTGCTGATGATCAACATCAAAGAAGTGAATTCGTTGACATATGCTCTAACTGATCCGGTTTGTCTCAACTTTTTCAGTTTGTCCCTAGCATTCCAAGATGTATTGCTAGGAATGAGTTGATCCTTTAATTCCTTTCTAAGCCGCTCCCATGAGTCAATCTTTGGTCTGCCCAAACTTTCATCTTCAGCCACACGAGTGCGCCACCATAACTTAGCATCGTCATTCAAATATATGCTAGTCAAGGTTACTTTGTCTTTGACATCTTGCACACGAATAGCATGAAAGTACTGCTCCATATCCCAAAGAAAATTCTCCAACTCACGCGCACTCCTTGCACCACCAAATGCCTTAGGTTCCGAGATATTTACCTTGAGACAATCAACACCACGTTGAGGAGCATCCTCGCCCATAACACGTCATAACACCACTGTCTCGTTCCTTAGATCTGCATTCACTTGACTTAGCTTTCCAATTCTGCGTCAACGTAGGCAAGACTTGTCACGAGAGTTTGAATTTCTTCACCTTCAGGGACATTTCCCACCAATGCCTCCAGTTTCATTAGCCTTTCCCGGAGTTCGTTGTTACCACTGGCTATGTTCTCAAACAAGACCACGAAATCTGCCACTGCCCGTCGTGCCTCCGTCACGAACCTGCTCCGCTCTGATACCAATTGTCACATGTGCGTTTTGTGTCACTCTAAAACAGCCTGCACGGCAGCCAAGTCTAACACTTGACTTTAGCCTGCTCCAACACTCGGCCAAAATTAGAGCAACTTTGGACTTAGATTATTTTAGGCAACTTCAACGTAGTAAGTTTAGATACTTATTTAGGCAACGAAAATATGATTAAGGCAACAAAAATTAAAGTGAAACACGAGGCACAATACACAGGAAAAATCTTTCCCAACTTTGTATTTAACTCGAGCATACAAAGAAACTCAACTCGAAGTACATCCGCGTACAAAGGAAGATCACTCTTGACCCTCACAAAACTACTCAGCTTTAAACATTTTCACTCTTGAAAACCAGACTTAGGATTCTTTCCGACTCAATTACACGTTTTTCTCTCCTACCTAGAAGCATAAGGGTGCTGCCCATTTATAACAATATGGGACAGCCCACTTTGCCCCCTTTTTTAGGCTTAGACACTTGCCCACTCCGCCCACTACTTTAACCTAGTGTAGTTGACAACACACAACTACTACGATCATGTAAATCATACTAAATAATAGTTGGATCATGGCTCAAAAACGTGCAACCAATGCTGCCATCAAATTAGCAAAGCTCAATTGCTTCCCATGTGCACAGCATGTGCTAGTAACCGCCCTTGACTTGGTCAATCTGAAGTTTGCTGCCCATTTTCGTGCCTTGGCTTGAACCAGGCACCAATGCCATGTACTAAGCTGCATTTTAGCCACAATTTTCCCATGCCATTGCCCACGAACTTGGCCCGTTTGCCGCAACTCAATGCCATGTCAAATCTGTCCGCACACTTCCTTCCCGTTGTACTTTGGCCTGCCTTTGCCACTTCAGTTTTGCCTTGCCTTGGCATCAATGCCTCATGCCTTGATGCCTTTGTCATGATCAAGTGTCACCCTCAGCCCACAACTCATTGTCAAGCCCTTGCCAAGCTACCTCGCCTCCGTCAAAGTCTTGGCCATCACTTGCCCGTTTCCCATTTTTGCCTTGGTTCTTGTCATGCACCTTAGCTTGGCAACACCTTAGCTCAATTGGCGGCCCAGAACATCTAAGGGCATCACAAACCTGTTATTGCCTCAAACTTCCGCGGCCTAAAAGGCCGTAGTCATTATAAGAAGCTAGCCGCGAAGGGATACCTCTGCATAGCTAGTTAGCAGGTTGAGGTCTCGTTTGTTAACGGAATTAACCAGACAAATCGCTCCACCAACTAAGAACGGACATGCACCACCACCCATAGAATCAAGAAAGAGCTCTCAGTCTGTCAATCCTTACTATGTCTGGACCTGGTAAGTTTCCTTGTGTTGAGTCAAATTAAGCAGCAGGCTCCACTCCTTGTAATGATGCCCTTCCATCAATTCCTTTAAGTTTCAGCCTTGCGACCATACTCCCCCCGGAACCCAAAAACTTTGATTTCTCATAAGGTGCCAGCGGAGTCCTAAAAGCAACATCCACCGATCCCTGATCGGCATCGTTTATGGTTGAGAGACTAGGACGGTATCTGATCATCTTCGAGCGCCCAACTTTCGTTATTGATTAATGAAAACATCCTTGGCAAATGGTTTCGCAGTTGTTCGTCTTTCATAAATCCAAGAATTTCACGTCCTGCCACAGCCCTTACACATGCATGGCTTAATATTTGAGACAAACATATGACTACTGGCAGGATCAACCAGGTAGCATCCCTCATTGACACCGGCATTGCATGAGCATGACCGAACCAAAGGGCACAACCAAGTCCAAGACAAGCATGACCGTCATTCGTAAGGAGCATTCTTTGGGTAGATAGGAGCCAATGAAGACCCCATGCCCATTGCGTTTACCAAATTTGAGAGTCCAAGCATACTAGTCATGGACCAAGCCATCGCACAACGAAGGGAGGACGACGTGGGACACAACTACAGCTTTTTATTCACTTCGGGCATCGAATGCGAGGGGCGAAAGGCAACCGATTGTGCTTGATAATGCCTAGTGCAACACAGAAAACCGACGTCGAACAAGCCTAATTTGCGCTTGTGCCATTACTAAGATGGCATGCAGGCTAGGACGTCACTGCTCAAGCAGGGATCCAACCTAGCCACACAAGCTGAACACCACTCACGTGCCGCACATACAGTTGCCTCGCCGATGCATGCCAACAAAAGCCCCAACACACGACGCACATGAATGTATTATTGTCAATGCCAACATTGCAAAGCCAAGACAAGCCCCGCCAAGCACGCAAATATCCCACAACAACCGATGGTATTTGGCACGTACTGTGCTTAGCACCATGGGCATTGCACCTTATGACGCTACTTGCACGATGCTCCACCATTTCGTTGCCAAAATCCATCAGTCACCATGAGTGATGTCGCCTCCCGATGTTGCCCATGGCAACCAATGACATTAGGCACATACTGAGCTTAGCTCCATGCCCATGGCACCTTGCGGCGCTACTTGCACGATGCTTCGTCGTTTCGTTTCCAAAAGCCATCAGTTGCCACGAGGGATGCCAGACACAACCCACAACAATCGCACGGTATTTGGCATATACTGAGCTTAGCCCCATGCGTATGGCCCCTTACGTCGCTACTTGCACGATGCTTCACTGTCCTGTTGCCAAATAACGTATGGCTCCCACGAGCGATGTCGCTTCCCAATGTAGACTATAGCAATCGATGGAATTAGGTATGTACTAAGCTTAGCCCCATGCGCATGGCACCCTGTGGCGCTACTTGCACGGTGCTCCGTCGTTCGTTGCCAAAAGCCATCAATTTCCACGAGCGATGTCGCCTCTCGATGCTGCCCACAACAACTGATGGCAATCGACAGTACTAAGATTAGCCCCATGCGCATGGCACCTTGCGGCGCTACTTGCACGGCGCTCCGCCGTTCATTGCCAAAAGCCATCAATTGCCACGAGCGATGTCGCTTCCCGATGTTGGCCACAACAACCGATGGCATCCGAAACTTACTGAGCTTAGACCCATGCGCATGGCACCTTACGGTGCTACTTGCACGGCACTCTACCGTTTGTTGCCAAAAGCCATCAGTTGCCACGAGCACTGTTGCCCTAGATGTACTACGAGCACACACGAGTACTTGCCGGCGTGTGTTGTGAACATCGGGGATGTAGCACAGACAAGCCGTGCGTGCCCCATGCATGCCCTCCTCGGCCTGGCAGCAAGCACCTGAGGTGCCTTTCAACACCTCTACCCCCCTTATATATGTCTTAAAAAAACCCAAGTGGCAGGAGTAGACATGTTTTGGCCAGAGAATCATAATAGACATGTACAACACCAAATTGCACAAACAGAAGTACAACTTAGCTAATACATTAAGAAATGACTTTTAAACATTGTAAATGATATATTTTACAAAAAATAAGTTTGTTTGAATAATATTAATTAAAAAACGAAAAATACATAATAAAATACTAAAAAATATGAAAATTATTATAAATATAGAGAAGAATGGATAAAATTTCCAAAACATGTAGTAACTATATACACATAAAAGTGTAAATATTTTATTTAAAAAATAACATAAATATATTTTTAAATTACAAAAAATGCGTAAAAATTAGTTAAAAATAGGAAAAAATATATAATATTACTATAAAAATATATAGATGACAATCATGACGCATATCCATTGTAACAACCACCATAAGTGTTTCCGATATTGAACAGCCACCACCAACCACCAAGCATCGACCAACCGTCGCGGTTCACTACCGCTCGAACCACCGGAACTTTCCACCGCCGTCACCCACGACCACCAACCACCAAAATCATTCCGCTTGAGATGTTGCTAAGCATTGGCTAGCACTAGACATGGTGTTACATTGAGCGACGTGGTGTGTCGTGCCATGGCCAAGCCCTGCGACCTCCTGAGTCGTGCTATGGCCAAGCCCGACGCCATGCCAAGGCCACGCCTAACGCCGTGCCATGGCCATGTCCTGCTATGTCCCCCCATGTACTGCCTCATACTGCCATGTCCTGAGCCGTGCCACGGCCACGCCCTGCCATGTCCTGAGTCGTGCCATGGCCACGCCCTGCCATGTCCTGAGCCGTGTCCTGCCATGTCCTGAGCCATGTCCTGCCATGTCCTGAGTCGTGCCATGGCCACACCTTGTCGTGTTCTGATATGTCTTGCGCCGTGCCACGGCCATGCCCTGCCGTGTCATAACATGTCCTTCCATGTCCTGATCTGTGCCATGCCCACGCCCTGCCATGTGCTGAGTCGTGCCATGGCCACGCCCTGCCATGTCCTGACATGTCCTGCACCGTGACACGACCACGCCCGGCCGTGTCCTGACATGTCCTTCCATGTCCTGAGTCATTCCATGTCGAGGCCCTGCCATGTCCTGATTCGTGCCATAGCCACGCCCTGCTATGTCCTGCCATATCCTGAGTCGTGCCATGGCCCCGCCCCGCCATGTTTTGACATGTCCTGCACCCTGCACGACCACTCCCTACCGTGTCCTAACATGTCCTACCATGTCCTGAATCGTGCCATATCCTGACATGTCCTGCCATGTCCTGAGCCGTGACATGGCCCCACAACCTGCCATGTCCTAACACGTCCTGCACCGTGCCACGACCACGCCCAGCCGTGTCCTGACATGTCCTGTGTTGTGCCATGGCCATGCCCTGCCATGTCCTTAGTCGTCCTAAGTCGAGTTGTGCCATGGCCATGCCCTGCTGTGTCCTAGTTTGTCCTGACATGTCCTGCCATATCCTGACATGTCCTGAGACGTGCCATGGCCACGCCCTGCCATGTCCTGCCACATCCTGACATGTCCTACGCCATGCCGTGGCCACACCCTGCCATGTCCTGCCACATCTTGACATGTCCTACGCCATACCGTGGCCACGCCTGCTATATCCTGCGCCGTGCCATGGCCACGCCTGCTATGTAGTGAGTCGTGCCACGTCCTGACATGTCCTGCTTCAAGCCATGGTCATGCCCTTCCATGTCCAACATCGTGGCATGTCTTGCGTGGACCCTACCCGGCTTAGCCCCCATCCAGGACCTTAGGACATGCCATTTTTGCATGGGCATGATGCAGCGCGACACATTTTTGCATCGTTAGACATAGCAGGGCGTGGCCACAGCTCAGGACGTAGCAGGCAAGGAGCATTCTTTGAGCAGATAGGAGCCAATGAAGACCCCATGCCCATTGCATTTACTGATTCTGAGAGTCCAAGCATACTAGTCATGGACCAAGTCATCGCACGATGAAGCGAGGATGGCGTGGGACATACCTACAACTTTTGGTTCACCCCGCGCGTTGAACGCGACGGGAGAAAGGCAACCAATTGTGCTTGATAATGCCTGGGCATTAGGTATGCAACACAGAAAATCGACGCTTAACAAGCCTAATTTGCGTTTGTGCCATGACTGAGATAGCATGTAGGATAGGACGTTGCTGCTCAAGCAGGGATCCAACCTAGCCACACAAGTGGAACACCAATCACGTGCCGTACGTACAGTTGACTCACCGATGCATGCCAACAAAAGCCCTAACACGCAGCGTGTAGCCATGTGTTGTTGCCAATGCCAACATTGCAAAGTCAAGACAAGCCGACCAAGCACGAAAATATCCCATAAAAACCGATGGCATTCGGCACGTACTGAGCTTAGCACCATGCGCATTGCACCTTGCGACACTACTTGCACGACGCTTCACCGTTTTGTCGCCAAAAAGCCATCATCCGCCACGAGCGATGTCGCCTCCCGATATTGTCCACGGCAATCGATGGCATTAGGAACGTACTGAGCTTAGCCCATGGCAGGACAGGAGAGATGCCACGAGAGATGCCAGACACATGGCAGGACACGGCTTAGGACATGGTAGAGCGTGGCCATGGCACGACGCATGACATGTAAGGGCGTGGCCATGGCACAGTGTCGGACATGGAAGAGCATAGCCATAGTTTGACACATGACATGTCAGGATATGGCACGGGTCAGTACATGGTAGGCATGGCCAAGACACTGCACAGGACATGGCATGGCATGGTCATGGCACGACGCAGGACATGGCAGGACATCTCATTCATTCACCGAAACTTTCTAGTCCTGTGTGGCCATGGCACGAATCAGGACATGTCAGAAAATGGTAGGGTATGGCCATGGCACGACTTAGGACATGGCGGGGTGTGGCCATGGCACAGCTCAAGACATGTCACGGCTCAGGACGTGGCAGGACATGTCAGTACACGGCAGGGCGTGGTCGTGGCACAACGCAGGACATGTCAGGACATGGAAGGGCGTGGCCATGGCATGACTCAAGACATGGCAGAGCATGACCATGGCACAACTCAGGAAAGGAAGGACATGTCAGGACATGGCAGGGCGTGGTCGTGGCACGGCGTAGGACATGTCTATTATGACATGTCCTGCACCATGCCACGACCACGCCCTGTCGTGTCCTGACATATCTTGCCATGTCCTGACATGCACTAACATGTCCTTCCATGTCCTGAGCCATGACATGGCCACGCTCTGCCATGTCTTGACATGTCCTGCACCTTGCCACGACCACGCCTTGCCAAGTCCTGACATGTGATGTGTCGTGCCATGGCCATGCCCTGCCATATCCTGAGTCATCCTGAGTTGTGCAGTGGCCATGCCCTGCCTGTGCTGACATGTCCTGAGTCTTGCCACGGCCAAGCCCTGTCATGTCCTGCCACGTTCTGAGTCGTGCCTTGGCCACGCTGATGGCTAATTTGCGCTTGATTCTATGAATCTTGTTAATCCATTCATGCATGTCACTAGTTAGATGATGAGGCATTTGGCTACCTTAAGAGAGTCATAGTTACTCCTACCATTTAACCGCTCTTGGCCCAAGCAATGCCATGGCCACGCCCGACGCCGTGCCATGGCCATGTCCTGATATGTCATGCCATGTCCTGCCACGTCCTGCCTTGTCCTGCCATGTCCTGAGTCATGCCATGGCCATGCCCTTCCATGTCCTGAGTCGTGCCATGGCCACGCCCTGCCATGTCCTAAGACATGTCCTACCATGTCTTGAGTCGTGCCATGGACACGTCCTGCCATGTCTTGAGTCATGCCATGGACACGCCCTGTCATGTCTTGAGTCGTGCCATGGCCACGCCCTGCCACATCCTGACATATCCTGAGTCGTTCCATATCCACGCGCTGCCATGTCCTGCACCGTGCCACGACCACACCCTGCCGTGTCCTTCCATGTCCTTCCATGTCCTAAGTCGTGCCATGTCCAGGCCCTGGCATGTCCTAAGTCATGTCCTAAGTCGTGACATGGCCACGCCCTGCCATGTCCTGACATGTCCTGCACCGTGCCACGACCATGCCCTGCCGTATCCTGACATGTCCTGAGCCGTGCCATGTCCTAACATGCCCTCACATGTCATGCCATGTCCTGAGCCATGACATGGCCACGCTCTGCCATGTCCTGACATGTCATGCGTCGTGCCATGGCCACGCCTTGCCATGTCCTGAGCCATCTTGAGTCATGCCATGGCCACGCGCTGCCATGTCCTTACATGTCTTGCACCGTGCCATGTCCATGCACTTCCATGTCCTTACATGTCATGCACCGTGCCACGACCACGCTTTGCCGTGTCCTGACATGTCCTTCCATGTCCTGAGTCGTGCCATGTCCTGACATGTCCTGCCATGTCCTGCACCGTGCCACGACCACAGCCTGCTGTGTCCTGACATGTCCTAACATGTCTTGTGTCGTGCCATGGCCACGCCCTGCGATGTCCTGAGCCGTCCTGAGACGTGCCATGGCCATGCGCTGCGATGTCCTAACATGTCCTGCACCGCGCCACTACCATGCCCTTTCGTGTCTTGACATGTTCTTCCGTGTCCTAAGTCGTGCCATGTCCTGAGTCGTGCCATGGCCATACCAGCATGTCCTACCATGTCCTAACTTGTGTCATGGCCACACCCTGCCATGTAGGACATGTCATGCGCCGTGCCACGACCACGCCATGCCATGTCCTGAGTCGTGCCATGGCCATACCAGCATGTCCTGCCATGTCCTAAGTTGTGTCATGGCCACACCCTGCCATGTCCTGACATGTCATGCGCCGTGCCTCGACCACACCATGTCGTGTCCTGACATGTCCTACCATGTCCTGAGCCGTGCCATGTCCTGACATTCCCTGCCATGTCCTGCCATGTCCTGAGCCATGACATGTCCACGCCCTGCCATGTCCAAACATGTCCTGCGTCGTGCCACGACCACGCCCTGCCGTGTCCTGACATGTCCTAACATGTCCTGTGTCGTCCCATGGCTACGCTCTGCCATGTCCTAAGCCGTTCTGAGTCGTGTCATGGACACTCCCATCCATGGCCTTACATGTCCTGATTCGTGCCACGGCCTCGCCCTGCCGTGTCCTGCCACGTCCTGAGTCGTGCCATGGCCACGCCCTGCCGTGTCCTGACATAGACATGTCCTGCCATGTCCTGACATGTCCTGCATGGTGCCATGGCCACGCCCTACCATGTCATGCGTCGTGCCATGGCCACGCCCTGCCATGTCCTGCCACGTCCTGTCATGTCCTGCACCGTGCCATGGCCACGCCTGCTATATTGCTCGCCGGTCCATGGCCACGCATGCCATGTCCTGAGTTGTGCCACGTCCTCACATGTCTTGACATATCCTGACATGTCCTGCCATGTCCTGACAAGTCCTGCATCGTGCCATGGCCACGCCCTGCCATGTCCTGAGCCGTGTCCTGTGAAAATGTCTTCTGGCGATGGTGCTAATGACAATGTCTTGCCACAACCACTTTGGGATGGGTCGGCCGGTCCGCCAAAAGTACAACTTCGTATGCTCCTTACGAATGACGATTGTGATCGTCTTGGACTTGGTCGTGCCCTTTGGGTCAGTCATGCTCATGCGACGCTGACGTCAATGAAGAAATGCTACCTGGTTGATTCTGCCAGTAGTCATGCTTGTCTCAAAGATTAAGCCATGCATGTGTAAATATGAACAAATTCATACTGTGAAACTGCGAATAGGTCATTAAATCAGTTATAGTTAGTTTGATGGTATCTACTACTCGGATAACCGTAGTAATTCTAGAGCTAATACGTGCAACAAACCCCGACTTCTGAAGGGATGCATTTATTAGATAAAACTTCGACGCGGGTTCTGCCTGTTACTGCGATGATTCATGATAACTCGACGGATCGCTCGGTCATCGTGTCGACGACGCATTATTCAAATTTCTGCCCTATCAACTTTCAATGGTAGGATAGTGGCCCAATGTTAGCCCCTTAATAAAGGCCTCGGCAGATGTGGGTTGTGATAAGGATTTTCATTATGGGCTTGGCACACAACCTAAAAAGTGGGGCAAGATCATGACGGGAAACTCGGCATAACGCACTATGTGGGGTCAAAAAATGCACCTTGAACGGAGGCAAGACGCAAGGCACATAGACGTGCGGGTTGGCATGAAAATGACAAGGCAAAGCCAAGTCAAGCGGGGGCTAAGACATGGCAAGTCAAGGCTAGACAAGCAATGACTATTAATGCGGGCAGATTTGATCAAGTTGGGGGTGAGTTGACACAAGCGGGTATCTGTGGCAATAGGCGTGTGCGGTGAAGTCAGCGGGCCGGCTGTGGCCATGACATTAGGGAGGAGTAGTGTCAACGGCAAGGCTGGGTGCATACCAGCCTTGGGCACGCAGAAGCTGGGCAAAACAGGCACATGCTCTGCACAGGGAGCAGTTACAAAACGTGTGCAAGGCACATGGGAGGCAGTTGGCGGTTACAACCACATCCAAAACATGGTTGATCATGGTATAAATGTGTGGGCACGTTTTCTATCATGTTTTAATGTTTTCCCATCAGTTGGGGCTTGTCAACTGAATGTCTAAATAACTGCCAAGTGTAATTGGGCAGCTTGCACTATATATATGTGCATAAGGCTGTCCAAATGGGGCAGAAAACTTAATGTTGAGGCATTGTTAGCCAAAATTCATCTAAGTGTATTCCTAAGTAAAGGAAATCAATTTTGGGGTAGAGAACTAGGGTGTTCTTTGTTCCTTGCCATAGGGTTGGGTTATTTTGTTCTTGTATTCACAAACTTATATGAGTTGGGAAGAAATTCGTGTAAACTGTGTGTGCCTTTACTTATTTCGTTTTCTTCCTAAAATCGTTCTAAGTCCAAATGTTCCTAAAATTATTCTAAGTGTTGGAAAGGCTGAAGGCAAGTCTAGGCTTGACTGCCGCACAAGGGTGAACCTCGGGCAGAATTCGAGTGACATAAAATAACCCCGTGAGAACTAGTATAAGAGGGAGTAAGGTTCGAGGCAGTGGCAACACGACAGGTAGCAGATTTCGTGTTGTTGTTTGAAAACATGGCCGGTGGCAACGTAAAACTGAGGGAAAAAAGTTGCTGCATTGGAAGAACTCGTCAAAACTGTTGATAGGGATCAATTTCTGACTATTATTACTCGTCTCGCCTATCTTGAGGCAGAGATGAACAAGCTGAGCCAAGAGTGCACGGATCTAAAGGAGGAAAATGTGCTGCTGTGACGTGTTGTTGGCAATGACAATGGCCAGTGCGGGGCAGATTGTACCAAAGTCAAAATTTTTGAGCCTAAAGAGTTTAATGGTGCAAGGAGTGTCAAGAAACTCAAAAATTTCCTCTGGGGTATTTTGCAGTACTTTAAGGCTGCCCATGTGCGAGATGAAGATAAAGTCACCATTACGACTATGTACTTGGTGGATGATGCAAACTTTGGTGGCGGACGCGTGTGGCAGATGATGTAAGTGCTGGTAGGCTAAAAATTGACTCTTGGGAAGGGATGAAGAAAGAGTTGAAGGATAAAATCTTTCCTAGCAATGCGGGCGGGATTGCTAGAGATCGTTTGAAAAAGTTGAAACAAACTAGAACGGTTAGGGAATATGTCAAAGATTTCAGTTCTTTGAGGATATATAATTAACACGTCCGACGAAGACAAGCTGCATAATTTCCTTTATGGGTTGCAGTCGTGGGCGCAAATGGAACTCCGAAGGAAGAATGTGAAAAACCTTCCTAGTGCCATTGCTGATGTGGAAGCGTTGGGTGACTTCTAGTTGGGACAAGATGGTTCTAATTTTTCTACTACTTCAAAGTCCAAAAATGGGAACAAGGACAAGGCAAAAGAGTGGAGGAAAAATGGAATTGACAAGGGTAATGTTGTTGTGGGCAATGGTAATGGAAAGGAAAAGCAAGGTGCTGGACCTTCGACATACGAGGGACAAATTAACAAGTTTGATGGCTATTTTATTTGCAAACGACCACACATGGTGAGGGACTGTCCAAAACTCGAACGACTCTCAACTTTGTTTGCTGAAGAAAAATATGAAGATGAGCCGAGCAGGGAAGAACATGAGCAGGAGGCAGCATATCTAGGACCTATGGTGGTGCTGAAAAATGCGGAAACTGCTTCATTAAGGACCACGAATTCTTCGCGTGGGGGTGGTTTGTTAACCCCTTGCCAAAGGTCCTCGGCAGGTGTGGGTTGTGACAAGGATTTTCATGATGGCCTTGGCACACAACCTGAAAAATGGGGCAACATCATGACGGGCAACTCGGCATGATGGACTATGCGGGGTTGAAAAACGCACCTTGAACGGAGGCAAGGCGCATGGCATATGGACGTGCGGGCTGGCATGACAATGAAAAGGCAAAGCCAAGTCAAGAGGGGACTAAGACAATGCAAGGCAAGTCTAGACAAGCAATGACTATTAATGGGGGCAGATTTGATCAAGTTGGGGGTGAGTTGACACAAGCAGGTATCTGTGGCAATAGGCGTGTGCGGTGAAGTCAGCGGGCGGCAAGCTGTGGCCATCACATTAGGGAGGAGTAGTGTCAACGGCAAGTCTGGGTGCATACCAGCCTTGGGCACGCAGAAGCTGGGCAAAACAGGCACATGCTGTGCACATGGAGCAGTTACAAAACGTGTGCAAGGCACATGGGAGGCAGTTGGCGGTTACAACCACATCCAAAACATGGTTGATCATGTGCTAAATGTGTGGGCACGTTTTTTTATCATGTTTTAATGTTTTCCCATCAGTTGGGGCTTGTCAACTGAATGTCTAAATAACTTCCAAGTGTAATTGGGCAGCTTGCACTATATATATGTGCATAAGGCTGTCCAAATGGGGCAGAAAACTTAGTGTTGAGGCATTGTTAGCCAAAATTCATCTAAGTGTATTCCTAAGTAAAGGAAATCAATTTTGGGGTAGGGAACTAGGGTGTTCTTTGTTCCTTGCCATAGGGTTGGGTTATTGTGTTCTTGTATTCACAAGTTAATATGAGTTGGGAAGAAATTCCTGTAAACTGTGCGTGCCTTTACTTATTTCGTTTTATTCCTAAAATTTTTCTAAGTCCAAATGTTCCTAAAATTATTCTAAGTGTTGGAAAGGCTGAAGGAAATTCTAGGCTTGACTGCCGCACAAGGGTGAACCTCGAGCAGAATTCGAGTGACATAAAATAACCCTGTGAGAACTAGTATAAGAGGGAGCAAGGTTCGAGGCAGTGGCAAGACGAGAGGTAGCAGATTTCGTGTTGCTATTTGGAAACATGGCTGAAGGCAACGCAGAACTGAGGGACAAAAGTTGCTGCATTGGAAGAACTCGTCGGAAGTGTTGATAGGGATCAATTTCTGACTATTATTACTCGTCTCGCCTATCTTGAGGTAGAGATGAACAAGCTGAGCCAAGAGTGCACGGATCTAAAGGAGGAAAATGTGCTGCTATGATGTGCTGTTGGAAATGACAATGGCCAGTGCGGGGCAGATTGTACCAAAGTCAAAATTCTCGAGCCTAAAGAGTTTAATGGTGCAAGGAGTGTCAAGAAACTCAAAAATTTCCTCTGGGGTATTTTGCAGTACTTTAAGGCTGCCCATGTGCGAGATGAAGATAAAGTCACCATTACGACTATGTACTAGGTGGATGATGCAAACTTTGGTGGCGAACGCGTGTGGCAGATGATGTAAGTGCTGGTAGGCCAAAAATTGACTCTTGGGAAGGGCTGAAGAAAGAGTTGAAGGATAAAGTCTTTCCTAGCAATGCGGGCGGGATTGCTAGAGATCGTTTGAAAAAGTTGAAACAAACTAGAACGGTCAGGGAATATGTCAAAGATTTCAGTTCTTTGAGGATATATAATTAACACGTCCGACGAAGACAAGCTGCATAATTTCCTTTATGGGTTGCAGTCGTGGGCACAAATGGAACTCCGAAGGAAGAATGTGAAAAACCTTCCTAGTGCCATTGTTGATGTGGATGCGTTGGGTGACTTCCAGTTGGGACAAGATGGTTCTAATTTCTCTACTACTTCTAAGTCAAAAAATGGGAACAAGGACAAGGCAAAAGAGTGGAGGAAAAACAGAATTGACAAGGGTAATGTTGTTGAGGGCAATGGTAAAAGGAAAAGCAAGGTGCTGGACCTTTGACATACGAGGGACAAAACAACAAGTTTGATGGCTATTTTATTTGCAAACGACCACACATGGTGAGGGAATGTCCAAACTCGAACGAATCTCAACTTTGTTTGCTGAAGAAAAATGTGAAGATGAGCCGAGCGGGGAAGAACATGAGCAGGAGGCAGCATATCTAGGACCTATGGTGGTCCTGAAAAATGCGGAAACTGCTTCATCGAGGACGACGAATTCTTCCGGTGGGGGTGGTTTATTAACCCCTTGACAAAGGTCCTCGGTAGGTGTGGGTTGTGACAAGGATTTTCATGATGGCCTTGGCACACAACCGGAAAAATGGGGCAACATCATGACGGGCAACTCGGCATGACGGACTATGCGGGGTTGAAAAATGCACCTTGAACGGAGGCAAGGCGCATGGCATATGGACGTGCGGGCTGGCATGACAATGAAAGGGCAAAGCCAAGTCAAGAGGGGACTAAGACAATGCAAGGCAAGTCTAGACAAGCAATGACTATTAATGCGGGCAGATTTGATCAAGTTGGGGGTGAGTTGACACAAGCGGGTATCTGTGGCAATAGGCGTGTGCGGTGAAGTCAGCGGGCGGCAAGATGTGGCCATGACATTGGGGAGGAGTAGTGTCAACGGCAAGGCTGGGTGCATACCAGCCTTGGGCATGCAGAAGCTGGGCAAAACAGGCATATGCTGTGCACAGAGAGGAGTTACAAAACGTGTGCAAGGCACATGAGAGGCTGTTGGCGGTTACAACCACATCCAAAACATGGTTGATCATGGGCTAAATGTGTGGGCACATTTTAGTATCATGTTTTAATGTTTTCCCATCAGTTGGGGCTTGTCAACTGAATGTCTAAATAACTGCCAAGTGTAATTGGGCAGCTTGCACTATATATATGTGCATAAGGCTGTCCAAATGGGGCAGAAAACTTAATGTTGAGGCATTGTTAGCCAAAATTCATCTAAGTGTATTCCTAAGTAAAGGAAATCAATTTTGGGGTAGGGAACTAGGGTGTTCTTTGTTCCTTGCCATAGGGCTCATTCTGACTGAAACAAGGGGCGGGTCTTTACCAACTTCCAAATATTCTATTTTAGGGAAGCCAAAAAAGGTGAGCGCCTAGCGCGAAAGGTTTTCCATTCATCATCATAAAAGAGGAACGAAGATTCCCGATTGGGTTCTTGGATTGGGAGGGCTTTCAAATTAAGTTCCGAATTAGTGGATGCTGCCAAAGGGAGAAAGGTGCTTGTTGAGTAAGGCCGGCTTTCGAGCCCAAGCCCCTTTACTAGGTTGGGCGCTTGAGCGCATCTTTCTCATATCGATCAAGGCTTTCCTTGAGTTTGAAATAAGGGGCAAGAAGCAAGGGCGTAGAAGCTGCGCGAAGTTGCGACAAAGAAAGCTCTACTTCGGGTAGCTGGGTGCATCAACCTCTTTCTTTCACAGGAGAGGGGACAATACTTAAGGAGCGTGGGCTACTCAACCGATAGGAATAGGGGCTTGTTTCCACAACTGAAAGAGAATCTGAAGCAGGATTGCTTATCGATTAATAGAGCCAGCTCCACGTCCGAGCCTTAGAATAGAACAAGACATGAGATCTTCTCTACAATATTGAGTCCTTTAACAAAAGCGCCCCTTTTTCCTTAACTATTTTTATAGGGAGAATCAAACTAATTCTTCGAGCTAGAGAGAATTTTCTAGAAAAAGTTACAAAGCTCTCCTTCAAATATCCCATAAATAAAGGTAGGTCGGAATTGGTGAAAATTGGAAGAACACGAAAGTGTGCAGTTCCGCCCCCCTCTCCCATGCTGAGTCACAGGCAGCGCCTCAGAAAGCACGGACGAGCCACATGCAGGGAAACTTGCACGTGTGGTTCTGGCCGGGGACCCCGGTATACTGTACTAATATGCGTAGGTTCCCGTGGGTTATTGTGTTCTTGTATTCACAAATTAATATGAGTTGGGAAGAAATTCCTGTAAACTGTGCGTGCCTTTACTTATTTCGTTTTCTTCCTAAAATTGTTCTAAGTCCAAATGTTCCTAAAATTATTCTAAGTGTTGGAAAGGCTGAAGGCAAGTCTAGGCTTGACTGCCGCACAAGGGTGAACCTCGGGCAGAATTCGAGTGACATAAAATAACCCTGTGATAACTAGTATCAGAGGGAGTAAGGTTCGAGGCAGTGGCAACACGACAGGTAGCAGATTTCGTGTTGCTGTTTGAAAACATGGCCGGTGGCAACGTAGAACTGAGGGAAAAAAGTTGCTGCATTGGAAGAACTCGTCGGAACTGTTGATGGCGATCAATTTCTGACTATTATTACTCGTCTCGCCTATCTAGAGGCAGAGATGAACAAGCTGAGCCAAGAGTGCACAGATCTAAATGAGGAAAATGTGTTGTTGTGACGTGCTGTTGGCAATGACAATGGCCAGTGCGGGGTAGATTGTACCAAAGTCAAAATTCTCGAGCCTAAAGAGTTTAATGGTGCAAGGAGTGTCAAGAAACTCAAAAATTTCCTTTGTGATATGGAGCAGTACTTTAAGGCTGCCCATGTGCGAGAAGAAGATAAGGTCACAATTACGACTATGTACTTGGTGGATGATGCAAAGCTTTGGTGGCGGACGTGTGTGGCAGATGATATAAGTGCTGGTAGGCCAAAAATTGACTCTTGGGAAGGGATGAAGAAAGTGTTGAAGGATAAATTCTTTCCTAGCAATGCGGGCTGGAGTGTTAGAAATCATTTGAAAAAGTTGAAACAAACTGGAACACGGCTTAGGACATGGCAGCCAAGGCCATGGCACGACGCAGGACATGGCACGACGTTGGACATGGCAGGGACAACTTGATGCAGGACATGTCAGGGCGTGGCATGGCTCAGGACATGGCAGGCGTGGCCATGGCACGGTGCAGGACATGGCAGGGCGTGCCCATGGCAAGGCGCTGACACGGAAGTGCTTGGCCATGCCACGACTCAGGACATGGTAGGACACGGCTCAGGACATAGCAGGGCGTGGCCATGGCACGACTCAGGACATGGCAGGACATAGCAGGGCATGGCCATGGCACGGCTTAGGACATGGCAGGACACGGCTTAGGACATGGCAGTACATGTCAGGACATGGCAGGGCGTGGCCATGGCATGGCTCAGGACATGGCAGGACGTGGTAGGACAAGGTAGGACAAGGCAGGATGTGGCAGGACATTGCAGAACATAGCAGGACATGGCCATGGCATGGCGTCGGGCGTGGCCTTGGCACGTCGTCGGGCTTGGCCATGGCACGACTCAGGACGTCGCAGGGTGTGGACATGGCACGACACACCACATCGCTCAACGTCACACCAAATCACTCAATGTCGCACCATGTCTAGTGCTAGCCAATTCTTAGCAACATCTCAAGCGTAATGATTTTTGTGGTTGGCAGTCGTGGGTGGCGGCGGTGGAAAGTTCTGGTGGTTTGAGCGGTAGTGACCCGCGACTGTTGGTCGATGCTTGGTGGTTGGCGGTGGCGGTTTGATATCGGAATAACTTACGATGGTTGTCATAATGGAGGTGCGTTATGGCTCAGGAAGGCGTGGATGTTGCTTCAACCGTCGATAGATAACGTGGCCGTGTCCCATTGACACGACGGTCGCACCGCTCCCCGGTGTTTAAACAAGTTCGCGGGTCATTCTACTTTGTTACGGCTTCTCCTTCCTCTAAATGATAAGGTTCAATGGACTTCTCGCGATGTCGCGGGTAGGGAACTGCGCACGTCACCGCGATCTGAACATTTCACCGGATAATTCAATTGGTAGGAGTGACGGGCGTTGTGTACAAAGGGTAGGGACGTAGTCATCGCAAACTAATGACTCGCGCTTACTAGGAATTCCTCGTTGAAGACCAACAATTGCAATGATCTATCCCCATCATGATGAAATTTCAAACATTACCCGGGCCCGTCGGCCTATAAACTCGTTGAATACATCAGTGTAGCGCGCGTGCGGCAGAAACATCTAAGGGCCTCCCACACCTATTATTGCATCAAACTTCCGCGGCCTAAAAGGCCGTAATCCCTCTAAGAAGCTGGATGCAAAGGGATACCTCCAAATAGCTAGTTACCAGCCCAAATCGAAAAGTAAATTCCATCCAAGGCTAAATACGGGCGAAATACCGATAGCGAAAAATTACCGCGAGGGAAAGATGAAAAGGATTTTGAAAAGAGAGTCAAAGAGTGCTTGAAATTGTCGGGAGGCAAGAGGATGGGGGCCGATGATGCGCCCAGGTCGGATGTGGAACGGTGTTGATCCGGTCCGCCGATCGACTCGGGGCGTAGACCAATGTGGATTGAGGGGGCGGCCAAAGCTCGGGCTTTTGATATGCTCGTGTAACGCCGTCTCCTCGATTGTGGTAGGCAACGCATGCCTTTGGCGTGCTTCGGCATCTGCGCATTCCAGATGCTGGCCTATGGGCTCCCCATTCGACCCATATTGAAACACATACCAAGGAGTCTGACATGTGTGCGAGTCAACAGGCTTGGCAGAATCTTGTTTGATTCTAATTTCCAGTACGAATACGAACCGTGAAAGCATGGCCTAACGATCCTTTAAGCCTTCGCAATTCGAAGTTAGAGGTGTCATAAAAGTTACCACAGGGATAACTGGCTTGTGGAAGCCAGGAGTTCATAGCGACGTTGCTTTTTGATCATTCAGTGTTGGCTCTTCCTATCATTTTGAAGCAAAATTCACCAAGTGTTGGATTGTTCACCCACCAATAGGGAACGTGAGCTGGGTTTAGACCGTCGTCAGACAGGTTAGTTTTACCCTATTAATGACAGTGTCGCAATAGTAATTCAACCTAGTACGAGAGAAACCATTGATTCGCACAATTGGTCATCGCGCTTGGTTGAAAAGCCAGTGGCGCGAAGCTACCGTGCGCTGAATTATGATTGAACGCCTCTAAGTTAGAATCCGAGCTAAAAGCGACGCATGTGCCCGCCGTCCGCTTGCCGACCCGTAGTAGGGGCCTTTGGTCCCCAAGGGCATGTGTCGTTGGCTAAGTCATCGCGGCGGAAGAGCAGCGGTGGTCGCCTTGAAGTACAATTTCCATCGAGCGGTGGGTAGAATCCTTTACAGACGACTTAAATACGCGACATGGCATTATGTTAGGGCATGGCGCTAAGGACATGCCAGGACATGTTAGGACACGGCAGGGCGTGGTCGTGGCATAGTGCAGGACATGTCAGGACATGGCAGGGTGTGGCCATGGCACGACTCGGGACATGGCCGGGCGTGGCCATGGCAGGGCCTGAACATGGCACGACTTAGGACATGGAAGGACATGTCAGGACACGGCAGGGCGTGGCCATGGCACAACTCAAGACATGTCAGGACATGGCAGCGTGTGGCCATGGCACGACTCAGGACAGGGCAGGGCATGGCCATGGCACGACTTAGGACATGGCAAGACTCAGGATGTGGCAGGACATGTCAGGACACGGCAGGGCATGGCCTTGGCACGGCGCATGACATGTTAGGACACGGCAGGGCGTGGCCATGACACGACTCAGGACATAGCAGGGCGTGGCCATAGCACTGCTCAGGACATGGCAGGGCATTTCCATGGCACGGCTCAGAACATGGCAGGATAAGACAGGACGTGGCAGGATATAGTAGGACATAGCCATGGCACGGCGGGCGTGGCCATGGCACGGCTCGGACGTGGTCTTGGCATGGCATCGGTCTTGGCCATGGCATGACTCAGGACATCGTAGGGCGTGTCCATGGCACGACGTACCACGTCGCTCAATGTCGCACCATGTCGCTCCAATATGGGATTGAGCGAATTTCCATGTTGGAAGGTGTCATTCTGGAAAGGAGTATTCGAGTGATTGGGGACCATTGAGATGGGGCCATGTGCGAGGCACACCGAACCGGCAAGTCGTGCTAGTAGGACCAAGAGAGTTCTTGACCATAGGGCGAGTACAGAGGTACTACCGGGAGCATTGGGTACTTGCTGAGGAAGCGACAGTTGGAAAATGAAGAGCTTTGTTCTTGAATGTGGCGATGATATAACTTTGAGAATGTAGTACTCACCAGGAGTACGTCCCAAGAGCTTGATGAGTGCGAGAGTCCACGAAGCCGTTGAGTTAGTTAAATATCTTTCCAGCAGGATAGACCTGAGGACTGCCTGAATGGCATTGAGAAGGGACCTTCCAGAGAGTTGGGCATTGTGATAGATGCTAGCTATCACCTAGCCATCTTAAGGGTTGCAATGAATGGAAGGCGATTCATCCCTTAACAACCATGAAGAAGGACCTAAGTGAAGGCTTCTTAGAGGGGGTGTGTGAATATCACAATGAGGCGGAGTTAGCCGCCATGTTTGTGAACAGGAGCCGAACCAAATTGGCAAGGTGAGGAGACAAATTCGAAGGAAATAGCAAAGCTTCGGGATTGAGAGATTTCCAAGTTGGAAGGTGTCATTCTGGAAAGGAGTATTCGAATGATTGGGGACCATTGAGATGGGGCTATGTGCGAGGCACACCGAACTGGCAAGCCGCTCTAGCAGGACCAAGAGAGTTCTTGACCATACGGCGAGTATAGAGGTACTACCGGGAGCATTGGGTATTTGCTGAGGAAGCGACAGTTGGAAAAAAAGAGATTTGTTCTTGAATGTGGCGATGCTATAACTTTGAGAATGTAGTACTCACCAGGAGTACGTCCCAAGAGCTTTATGAGTGCCAGAGGGCACGAAGACGTTGAGTTGCCGAGGGTTCATGTTGCAGCATAGGTTTCAGAGGCCGGGCTAGTATGCCAAGCGGAACAGGTACTTTGACAAGTATCCTCCCCATTGAATGTGGGAGGATCCGCCTATGGAAACGCGAGTCCTGAAGCAAGAGAGTCTTCCATGGTGATGAGGGCGAGATAAGGGCTATGTGAGATACGCCTGAGGGCGCAAAAAGGCTTCGTGGGCTATTGAGCCACGGGAGAAAGGGCTAAGCGAGTTGTTGAACTGAGGGAGATGCGTCAAGAAGTACTATGATGTGCTTACCAGTGTGGGAAGATCTTCGGACAAAATCAAGGTCGTGAGGGTCATGGTGTTGTTGACTAGTGTGTGTCACCACAAAGTTAGTTACCCGAGGGTGCAAGTGCGGAGACACTTTCCGAGCGAACACCAAAAGAAGGTGAAGTGCAGAGGCACGCTTGGAAGATACTTGGGGGAGAAGTGCAAGGGGCACGACTCCATTTTGAGATGGACTTTGAGGAAGCCCGACCCACATGATTAAGGGAGTCGCGGTGTACATCCCTGAGGGGGCAGACACCGGGTTGTCGTGGGCATTGTTGTGTCATCAGGTACGATGACATGATGAGTGTGGGAAGATGTCAGTTCAGCGGTTATAGGCGAGATCCCTTCTCTGGAATTGCCGTGGTCTTGGTATGCAATTTTGTTATAGATATTATGGGTATGTCGGGGCCCTGTTCCGGCTATGTTGCATTACTTATGCTCCTTTAGAGGCTCATAGACATGTGTCAACTCATGTATAGTTTGGTATCCTTGTTGGCTAATTTTTGTTGTATAGTCTTTCATGGCAGCGTTGTAGCTCGTACTTTTTATGTAGATTCTTAGCAATCTTGTTCATCCCATGTGATGTATGTTCATGATCCATATCTACCATTTATATTAATCTCGTTATCCCTTAAATATAATAAGAAGGTTAGATAAAATGTACGTTGGTGCTCGGCAAGTATGGCTTGGGTGCTAGTCATGATCCTCCAGTTTGGGTCGTGACAAACTTGGTATTAGAGCAGGTTTTTCCTAGGGGTTGTCTATGAGCCGTGTCTAGTAGAGTCTTGTTTATGGGTGTGTTGTGCACTACACTTATAATCAAGAGGCTACAGGGCATTTAGGACTGTTACTCTTTCTTCTTACTCTAGATTGTGTGGTAGAGCTCAATCGTAAGAAATCAATTTCCTCAATTCTATCTTATTTATAATACGACGATGCATACATCTAGAAAGATGGATGGCAAGAGATTGCATGGTTGTGGAAGAGTTGATCAGAGGAACTCAATTTTGCATCATGCTTATGATGAGTAAATGTGAGGGCTTCAGCAGATCATTTGTGTACCAAGATGTGTTAGTTTCTTAATAAGGAGCTCTAAGGAAAGAATATCTATCTACCCATATGGTAAAAAGAAATAAGAGTCAGAAGGTAGATACAAGTTTTAGCAAGGAAAAGAAGCAAGATAAAGAATGGTACGATGTACCTAGTTAATAAAGATTATCAGTATTTATAATTTTGGCAGAGAAATATAAGCATTTTTAGTTAATTTCAATGGTAACAGAGATATCTACAATTGTCCATACAAATCTCAATTATGCCCTATGGGAGCTAAGTGAAATAATTTAAGAGAAGGATAGGATATCACGATCCAGTTGGGATTAGAGTAACCAAAAATTGTGGATAGATTGTTATCATTATTTAACATTTTTAAAGGGTAGTGCAGAATATGGTAATAGTTCTCATTTGGAGATAGCCGTATGGTCACTCTAGAATAGAACAGTAAGATATGAATACTAGAATATTCAGAAATTTCAGAAGATAGGCACTGGGATCCTAGAAGGGATAAATATTTGCCTTAGTATGACTCCATCCACTAGTAAAGACAAAAGAAGAAGAAGAAGAATGTTAGGCGTCCCGAAGAGCCAGTGATATGAAGCAGGGGGAGCTAAATGTGAAAGAACGTCATGTTGAAGTCTTTATAATATGGCGATAGACAGAGATATTAACATGAGAATAAGAAGAGAGTAAATGAAACATTATGAGTAAGAGGTGATAAATGAGTGATAGCGGTAAATCAGAATATGGTATAATGATAAGTCTAAAGTCAAGTGAAGGAAAAAAATGAGAGGAGACAGGCCTTGAGACAATACAATAGTGTAAGCCATAAATACATACCCTCATTTAGAGAAATGAGTTGGTAACTTACACGTGATTACCATAAGGAAAAGTTAGACCCCTTAAGTAATAGAAATTAGTATGTGATAGTAAACAAGAAAAAAAAATCGAACATGAATTAGGGATCAAAGGAATTGGTAATAGTCGACATCGTTTCAAAGATAGTGTTTTGACAATAATATAATGAACAATAAAAGAATAACCCTTAAAGGTCATTCACGAAGACACTTCCCTAAAGCAAGCACTATGAGCAGAGTTAAGCTTAAGGTACTAAATGTGTAGTTATACCACGTGTCACCCTTGTATGTACAAAATTCAATTATACCTGGTGTAGAAGGTTACCGCAAGGCCAGTAATATCTCAGTGAAGATGTGAACTTCAAAGCTGAAGAGGTAAATATCGAATGGTAAAGGAAGAATGTGGTAAAAAGGTGAAAGGAATGAGATTGCATTTATTCAGATCTTACAGATATAATATAACTCTAGAACATTATGCTAGCATGATGTTGGGGAGAATCAATAAGGGTTTCACACTCGATGATATTGATATATAAGTGGGAATGAAAACTTGATACATAAGGATCCCGTACAAGAGGTAAGTTAAGACAAAGGACATAACCCAAGAGGCGTTACATAAAATAAAGATATGAGAGTGGACCAATGGGTAGTCAGTAGTTGATTCAGGAAGAGCCTAGTTATGGATAGATAGGAGGATATAGGCAAATTAGTAGATCATGCAAGATAAACGTAGTGAAACCCAACATAGGAAATTCAGTCTCTTAGATACAAAATCGTAATCCTCGAGAAATATTCAGACAGGAGTTGGGGTAGTAGAAGGTACAATATAAGTGTTACGGAAATAAAAGAGAGTGCCACAATGGAGACAACTGAAATTTCAATTCAGAAGAAACCCTACAAGCACAAGAGCATGGAGGTAAGTAACTAAGGATAATGATAGGCGAGTAAGAATATCAGAAATACTGTGGGAGTTAGATGTTCTTCCCTAAGTACTACAAAGAAAGACTAGCTGAGGAAATAAGGAAGCAGGCTTCAACATAAGCATAGTGACCTAAAGTAGAAATGGTCTTGTAACAGCAGTCTCACTATAATGTTGTATGCACTCCATAAGAAAGTGGAACCTATCGTAGCTAATGAGCGAAAGAAGAAAACAAAATCAATCAAAAGTTGATAATGGAGATCATATGAGTTACAGGGAACTCACGTATTCATGGGCACTAAGATAGGCCAAGTATCTATGAAGCAAGTGCTAACATGATGAAAGGAAGGTTACGAGTAGTATAAGTAGATGTGCATAGGTCGCAAGCTAAAGTATGGTAGAGCAACAAGGTTTTAGCTAGGCTCCGTAAGGATAAGAAAAGGTGTGTGATAAGGTGACGAGAATAGGTAATTCCTCGGGATTAAACCCATCACAACAACAGAGCTGATGGTTTCCATACAGTTTTAAAAAGCTCAGTATATCATGAGTGAACTCAAAGGAGTTTAAAACTAGGAGCATTTAGAAGAGATACAATCCTACCATGGTAGTAAAGTAAGGGTGTAATTGTGATAAATGATAAGAGGATGACGTTTAGACCTTTGATTGAGTAATGATTTAGAGAACAAGTATTTCATGAACTGCACGTGATTAGAATACCCTCATAAGATGAATCACATTAGGATGCTATGAAATACAGTTATTCAATTATAGTATCGTCCCTAAGTGGGTGAGGAAAATCACTTCAGATGTTCCCCGATGAGACGTGAGCCCTAGTGACGATATATTACATAAGAGACTTTAAATTATCAGTGGTAGATTATAGATCAATATGAAGGTGAATCAACAATGAATGGATTAATGTTACAAAGTATGAGATGAGATTATGTTGTCATTATTAATATGGACGGTAATAAGGAAGAATTAAATGTTTTAGATTTATACATATAGGATAAGCGGTGAGAGAAAAACCTGGTGGTGGGTGGCAAGTCTCCATAATAATAAACCGAAGTAAGAGTTATGGTATAGTATGACCTACCTAGTAGTGGTAAAGCCATAAGCATAGATAACTGAGGCTATGAAACAAGATATAACAATAGTCGTAAGTTCAACAAAATACCAAACAAAGAACTTTAGTACACCTATAGATGCCCAGAGGGACAGCTTGTCATAGTACAATATATGTTCACCAAGTGAATCCTAAAGATAGGATAAAAGCTAACAAGAAATAAAAAAAGGAGATAAGAGTCGCATTGGCGCACATTCAAGGTTAGAATTGTCTAGGCTGCATGAAAGAAGGTATAAATAGTTACTACATTAAAAGGAGTTCGATCACAAGTCGTAGTGTGAGAAAGAGGCCTAAAGGGGGAATGTTCTAGCCTTTGGATTTATTCACCGAACAACTCCCTAGATGGTAAAGAAAATATTAAATTATTCATAAGATTCATTGCTTAAGATATGGAAAAGTGCATTAGTCAACAGTCGAGGACGAATATTCCAAAGGGGGGAACGATGTTACATCCCATGTTTTCGTACGTGAGAGTACATCGTAAGTCAATTGATGTAAGCTCAGAAATAAGATTATATTTGATGGAATATAAAGTAAGTTAATCATGTTACATTGGAGATTACCAATATTCAAGATCATGAATAACGAGTACCAAGAGGGCTGGAAAGCTTAGAAGCTACACCAATTGAAAAAAATAAGTTTCGTCGAAAGTCGACGAGTTTGGAATGTTATAACATGTACTTTAGGGTGAGACTATGGTTCATTACATGATAAGGAGGTTATCCATGAGTTAATTTTTATCATACGATAGTTGTGTTCTACATTTTGTAGTCAAGCAAGTTGTGGAACAAAAGTCGGCAAAGGTCTTCACAAGTTACACTCATAATGTGCTGAAAATTAGGTCAAATGTAACTGAGATTTTCTCCCAATACAGTTGGAATTATTGGATGATCTACCAAACGATATTAATATCTATGAGTCTAGATTCCATTGCATTAAACCGTTCATCGATACAACGTAGGAGTAGAGATATATTTGCAGTTTCGTGAGACTGCGCAGACATCATAAGTGACAAGTAAGTAGATCACTAAAGCTTTTTGAGCAATACATTCATGTGCTATATAAGGTTTTATTGGGACATATAATATACCAAATCGAAGGTATTGGAATTTAGTTTCCAATTCTTTTAACCTTTCATTCATACGACATCAGGATAAAAAGATATAAGCGTCGAAAGATTGACCAATCCTAGGGTGCCAAGCTAGCACCTCTTTGACTTTTCCAAACTTGATATATATAAACCTTAGGTCGGCTTTCTCTTCATTATTCCGCATAAAACTACTAGAGAACACCCATAAACATAAACTCAAGCTATCTTCTAGGGTTTCAAAGAAGATTATCATTCCGGGCAAGAAATCGAGAAGCAATAACATCAAAACGATCTCTACGACGTAAGTGTCATTATACTGCCTCTCCTTTTTCTTTGTAGTTAAAGTTTTGGAAGGTACTTCATAGTTACGAAACGTCTTATTTCTGTATTTAAGTGTTTAAATATCAAGGAAGTTGATAAATATGTTTTTTAATAGTTAGAACTCACGGGACGGTGATCGGACGCCGTGAGTTCGAGTTATTTGACTTTTAGCGGACTGTTTTGTGTTTTTGTTGGGCTGCGTGTTTCACTACTGTTTTTGTAAAGACCCGTAAAATTTTCTTGTTTAAAAATAATGCCCGCATGAGTCCCCGAGTTGTTTTTATTATGGAAATTTTTAAAACAGACCTAAATTGAGTAAAAAGTACCCCGAGACTTAAAGAAATTTTTTTTCCAGAAAGTAGGCGTTATGCGACGCACTATGCGATCGCATAACATGTATGCGGACGGCATAATGGTTGCATACCTGGGCAGATCATTGCCCCATTTGAGGACAACTATGCGGTCCAATATGTGATCGCATTTCAGTTCTGCGGACCGAAAAGCTGTCGCATTGTTGCCTTTGATTTTTGGGAGGGAGGTTATGCGACGCACTATGAGATCGCATAACGTGTATGCAGACCGTATAATGGTCGCATACCTGGGCAATTTGTTTTCGATTTTGGTCCATATTGAGGGCGATTCTGCTGTCCATTCTGCGGACCGCATTCTTGTGTCTAGCCCTATTTTTCTAATTTTTTAAAACCCGACCCCAGTTTATTAAAACAACACTCCCTTCATCTTTAACCATTTTCTGAACAAAATTAGAGAGAGGGGAGAGAGGGTTACTGAGAGAGAAAGCATTATCCCTATCAATTAGATTTTCAAAGTCACCTAGGCCTGGAAATTTCGAGTAATCATCTTCTTCTTCATTCTAAAAGGTAAGAATCCCAAACCTTTTTCATTAGTTTTCAGGTTTTAAACAAAAAGGGGGTTCTCACGAATTGATTCTTGAAAATATAAGTTGATACCTTGCATGCATGATCGGGTTGGGGTAAAGTTCGCAAATAAGGGGTCGGCAATCTAAGAGGTCACATAACATTCGATAAAATGCTTAAAAAGAGTTCAAATTGTATGCATGATTTCCAATTCTAACTTGAATATGTTTAATTGCGAACTAGATTGACGGTACTTGTCGGTCCGGTGATTTGTGAGTAAAAGTTAAAAAGGAATTTCGACCTGGGTTATGTATGGCTAACTTTAACCTTTTGTAGAATCCTTTTGTTGGGTCCGAGCGTACGGCATGTGTACCTTGTTTGAAAATATGTGAATTGATTGTTCAAATGTGTTGAGACGTAAGATTCTATTTTCTGATTGTCCTAGTTGATTGTCATACTACCGTGCTATATGAGGTTGTGAAAAGTGTTTTGATGTGCCTACCTTATTATGTGCAAAGCTCGTAAATTCTAGAGGGTATCGATATGAAAGTATGTGTAATGAATGAAAGATTGTTGATGTGCCCAAGTGTGGAAACGTATATAATGGCTAAAATCCGTGCGTGGAAAGTAATGTAAAAGGGTATTGTGAAATGATGTAAATTAGCTGAACGATTATTGCAACACCGTGTACATGAATTACTGCTGGTGTGAATTATGGTGCCTTGGGCCCAAGTAAATAAATTGTTGATATGAACTTGTGTTCCTTGAAATGATGATTCTTCTGATGTAATTGTTTGTGGTTGTTGTTGTGAATTCAAATTGTCAGGCGGGGTCGGGATGCGTGTCGCAACACGAAGTAATAAGGTGTGGGTTGTGGTGATAAGGATGGATTAAATTGTCAGGCGGGGTTGGGTTGCGCACCGCAACACGAAGTAATAAGGTGTGGGTTGTGGTGATAAGGATGGATTAAATTGTCAGGCGGGGTTGGGTTGCGCACCGCAACACGAAGTAATAAGCTTGATGGGTTGTGGTGATAAGGGTACCCGAGGTAATAAGGATGGAATGTGATCATTATCACTACTGAAATGAAAATCTATGAGCTCTTGAATATGGTGATGTTGAAAGGGAAAAAAGGAGAGATCGGGAAACTTGTTTGATTTTGGTTGTTTCTTTCCACGTGCATTGACTAATTGGTTCTATTGTTGTCTCTTAATTGTGTACTGTTTGATTATACTTGGGATAAAGTTTGTTCATACATTCTAGTACTATTCCACAGTACTAACGTCCCTTTTTCCGGGGGCGCTACATTTTCTTATATGAATGTAGATGGTTCTACAACAGGTAATTCAACCCACCGTCAGTAGTGCCTTCTCTCCTTTCCGTCAGCTGTTCTGGTGAGCCCCACTTCCTCCCGGGGCCACGTGTGGCTTATGTCGCCTTATTTTGTGTTTATGGAGTAGTGTAAGGTATAGCCGGGGCCTTTTTACCGGCACGTAGTATATAAACCTTTTGTATTCGTAGAGGCTCCGTAGACACAATGTGAGCGTAAGGTCCGGAATCGTGGTCCGCATTGTTAATGTTGTATGAAATTTGTAAGCCTTTGTTATCATATGTTGGTAATGATAAAGAGTAGAAATGAATTCAAGTTGTAAGTTTATGATTAAGTTATAAATGGCTATTTCACATGAATAATGTATATCAAAATCGAGGGGTAACGCGTGGGATAGGAAAGGCAAATCAGGTTCGCTTGACCGGGTTCATTCGGTTAGGCGCCGGTCTCGTCCCTCGATTTTGGGGCATGACAAACTTGGTATCAGAGCCTAAGGTTTTAAAAGTGTCCTAGGATGTCTCGGAGCCGTGTCTAGTAGAGCCCTTCTTATTGGTGTTTTGTCGACCACATCTATAATTAGGGGGCTACATGGACATTTAGGAAACACCCTTTTCATTGTTATTCTATATCGTGCGGTGAAGTGGAAAGTGAAAATATTCGTATCTAACTCGTGCTCTGTTCCAAAATTTTCAGTAATGGCACCAAAGAAGAGAGCTCGACTCGGCCTAGAGGCCAATGCCACCCCAAGTATGCCTGTAAATTCTATACCCGATGGTGCGGGCGAGAGTGAATCCCCGACCTTGAATCCACCTGGCCCTTCTATTCCGGATCAAAGCGTTCCTGTTCCTGCAGCGGCGGAGGGTGCTACAATCTCTCCCGCTGATATTCCTGATCCTTCTTCGGTTCCGGCTTCAGGTCCCAGTACTTCCAATGGGGACCTCAGGGAGCTATTCGTATGTTGACCCAGTTAGTGGCCGCTCAGGCCCAAAGATCTCATGTTGCCCTTGCACCTTCTAGCGGACAGCGAGATTTCGTTGGTTCCAGACTCAACTGGTTTCTGCGGTTGGCCCCTCAAGAGTTCTCAGGTATTATTAATCCGGAGGCCGCTCCGCAGGATTTTCTAGATGAGATGTACCAGACGCTTCGGGTTGTGAAGGCTACAGAGACAGAGGGGTTTGAGTTAGCATCTTACAAGCTGAGGGGATCAGTGTATTCATGGTTCGAGATGTGGGAGAATTCTCGTAGGGAGGGAAGTCCTCCGGCGAGATGGGATGAGTTCGTTGATGCTTTCATGGATCACTTCTTACCTACTGAGACTCTGGCAGCCGGTGCTACAGAGTTTGAGGTCGTCAAGCAGGGTAATATGAGTGTGTGGGAGTACCACATGGAGTTCGTAAGGTTGTCCAAGTACGCTCTTCAGTTAATATCGACTATGGATGCTAGAGTTCAACGGTTTGTTCAGGGCCTCAATCCCTTGGTTGTGGATGAAGCTGCTACAACTGCCTTGCACTCAGAGATGAATTATGGTAAGATAGTGGGATTCGCCCAGGCCACAGAGGTTGGAAAATTGAAGATAAGGTCGGAGAGGGAGAGTATTAGCAGGGCCCGGTCAGCGGGTCACTCGGGGAGTTTAGTTGGAGGAGGGAGACCAGTTCAGGGGAGAGAACCATCAGGGCCATCCCAGTCTTATGCTCAGTCCTCATCCAGTGCATCGCCATCATTGCACCATTATCGGCAGAGCAATCGCTGGGGACTAGGGTCAGACAGTAGGAGGCCCCATCAGTCCGGTCGTCCAGGAGGGAGGTTCCAGCAGCAGAAGAGGACCACATGCCCTAGGTGTGGGAGGTTTCATACCGGGCATTGTTACCTGGATATCCCGGTATGCTTCGGATGTGGGAAGAGAGTTCTTATTCAGCGGAATTGTCGCGCGCCCAGTCAGGGCATGGGTAGTGGTTTTGCTCAGCCTTCCGGTTCTTCAGTCGCCGCATCTTCGGTGCGTCCTCCAGCTCCAGCAGGGCATGGTGCAATTAGGGATGGAGTACGAGGTAGAGGTGGACCCAGTCGCTTCTATGCTTTGAGTGGTCTCCATAGCGCGGAGGCTTCTCGAGATGTTGTTATAGCTATTCTGGCTGTTCAACCCCCTTGAATTTTATGCTCTTAATGATCCGGGGTTCTCCTTGTCTTATGTTACCCCATTTATTGCTTCAAGTTTTGGGATAGAACCCGAACATCTTCATGGGCCATTCTCTGTATCGACTCCTGTTGGTGATTCCATTACAGCCGCACGAGTCTATAGGAATTTTGTTGTCACTGTGTGTGGTCGAGATACCACGGCCCATCTTATCGAACTTGGGATGGTAGATTTTGATGTTATCATGGGAATGGATTGGCTTTACTCGGTGTTTTGCTAAACTTGACTGCCGAACTAGAATTATGAGACTAGAGTTTCCTAATGAGTAAGTTATTGAGTGGAAATGGAATGGTGTGGTGCCAAAGGGTAGGTTTATTTCCTACCTTAAGGCCTCAGAGATGATTAAAAAAGGGGTGTCTTTATCATTTGGTCCAGGTCGCGGACACCACTTCAGAAGTGTCTGCCCCCGAGTCCAACCCAGTCGTGAATGAGTTTCTTGGAGTATTTTCGGACAAGCTTCCAGGGATTCCGTCAGATAGAGAGATCGATTTTGGGATTGATGTATTTCCAGATACGCAGCCAGTATCTATTCCACTATACAGAATGGCGCCAACAGAGTTGAGGGAGTTAAAGGAGCAGTTGAAAGACTTACTAGAGAAGGGGTTCATTCGGCCAAGTGTGTTTCCTTGGGACGCTTCGTTTCTTTTCGTCAGGAAGAAGGATGGGTTGCATTGGATGTGTATTGATTATCAGCAGCTCAACAAAGTACTATGAAAAACAAGTATCCATTGCCTCGAATAGGTAACTTGTTCGACCAATTGCAGGGTGCGAGGTTTTTTTCCAAAATTGATTTACGGTCGGGGTACCACCAGTTGAAGATCAGAGAGCAGGATATTCCTAAGACCGCCTTCAGAACTCGTTATCGCCATTTTGAATTTTTGGTAATGTCCTTTGGACTAACCAAAGCTCTAGCGATTTTCATGGATCTTATGAATCGGGTATTCAAACCGTTTCTTGACTCCTTCGTGATTGTTTTTATTTATGACATCCTTGTCTACTCGCGGAGTCAGGAGGATCATGCTAATCACCTCAGGGCAGTTCTGCAGACTCTTCATCAGCACCAATTGTGTGCCAAGTTTTCAAAGTGTGAATTTTGGTTGGTGTCAGTCGCATTTTTGGGTCATGTTGTTTCTAGAGAAGGGATTAAGGTCGATTCCCAGAAGATCGCAGCGGTGAAGGATTGTCCTAGACTCCCCGACAGAGATTCGCAGTTTCTTGGGTCTAGCTGGGTATTATCGGAGGTTTGTGGAGGGATTATCTACCTTCGCCTCCCCATTGAATAAATTGACGCAGGAGTTGAAATCAAGATTGACTTCTACAACGGTGTTAACTTTCCTAGAAGGCACGCAGGGATTTGTTGTTTATTGCGATGCTTCAAGGGTTTGTTTGGGATGTGTGTTGATGCAACATGGGAAGATTATAGCCTATGCTTCCAGGCAACTCAAGAATCACAAGAAGAATTATCCGACTCATGATTTAGAACTCGCGGCAGTTGTGTTTGCATTAAAAATCTGGCGGCATTATTTGTATTGGGTCCATGTAGATGTGTTCTCAGACCACAAGTGTCTCCAATATTTGTTCAAGTAGAAGGAGTTGAATTTAAGGCAGCGACGATGGTTAGAATTGCTTAAGGATTATGATATGAATATCTTGTACCATCCGGGAAAAGTAAATGTAGTGGTCGACGCTCTCAGTCGGAAGTCTATGGGTAGTCTGGCTCATTTGGAGGAAGATCGGAGGCCGTTGGCTCGGGAGGTTTGTCAATTGGTTAGTCTGGGGGTCTGGCAGAATCATCACTTGTAGTGGAAGTCAAGGAGAAGCAGTTTATTGATCCAACATTGGCGCAGTTGAAGGAGGCAGTTCTAACTGGCAAGATTTCAGCATTTTCACTCGGTAGCGATGATGGTGTTTTAACAGGGGAGGCTATGTGTTCCTGATGTGCATAATCTTCGGGAGAGAGTGATGAAGAAATCTCACAGTTCCAGGTATTCCGTGCACCCAGGTTCTACGAAAATGTATCAAGATCTCCGGGAAGTTTATTGGTGGAGTGGTATGAAGAGAGGTGTGCCAGACTTTGTATATAAATGCCCGAATTGTCAGCAGGTGAAGGCCGAGCATCAGAGACCCAGTGGGTTAACTCAGCTTATGGAAATTCCGATGTGGAAATGGGAAATGATCAACATGGATTTAGTGGTAGGGTTACCTCGCACTCGGCGCAAGTTCGACTCGATTTGGGTGATAGTGGATCGGCTCACGAAATTAGCTCACTTCTTTCTAGTCAAGTCCACCGCTACTACAGAACAGTACGCTCAGTTGTATATCAAGGAAATAGTTAGGCTTCATGGTACTCCAGTTTCTATTATCTCAAATCGAGGAGCCCAGTTCACGGCTAATTTTTGTAGGAAATTTCAGGAAGGTTTGGGTACTCAGGTAAATCCCAGCACGGCTTTCCATCCGCAGACTGATGGTCAGGTAGAACGAACTATTCATACGCTTGAAGATATGTTACGGGCTTGTATGTTGGACTTCAAGGGTAGTTGGGAAGATCATTTACCGCTTATCTAATTCGCTTACAATAACATCTTTCACGCTAGTGAATATTCAGATGGCCCCATTCGAGGCATTATATGGGAGAAGGTGTAGATCTCTGATTGGGTGGTTCGAGGTTGGTGAAGAAGAATTGTTAGGGCCAGATCTTGTGCACCAGGCGTTGGAAAAAGTTAGAGTCATTCGGGAGAGGATGAAAATCGCTCAGAGCCGTCAAAAATCCTATGCGGTTTGGGAAGAAAGGGAAATTGAGCCCAGGTATGTCGGGCCATATCAAATTGCTCAAAGGATAGGACAAGTGTCTTATAGGTTGGAATTACCCCCTGAAATGTCATTAGTGCACCCGGTGTTCCACGTGTCTATGTTGAAGAAAGTGGTTGGAGATCCATCAATCATCTATCAAGAATAGCAACCGGAACCTCTTCATACGATAAGTCTGTAGATTGAGGAACAAAGAAATTGCTTCAGTTAAAGTATTGTGGCAAAGTCAACACGTTGAGGAAGCTACGTGGTAAGCGAAAAATGAGATGAAAGAAAAATATCCCCATTTGTTTGAATAAGTCTAATAGTGTTCGTCAGAATTGTCATCTCTAAGAAAATTATATTTTATGTTCAGTTTTGTGCAAAAGCACCCCCATCTTCCCCTAATTGCCTTATTGTTGTAATTTCCCGATGTGTTCTGAAACTGAACCCGCTGTTACTATTTGGGTAGTGTGCAACCCTTGAGGTAAATGAAAGTTTTGTGGAACTTATGTGCTAGGCAAGTGATTAATAGTAGGGTAGGTTGGTAATGATTAATTGAAATGAATATGGTGTATTGAGGTGATTTGGGTTGTATAGGACTCATCACAATGACCAAATTATGTGCAAGAATGTGAATCATGTGCAAATTTATGGTATAGGAAGAAAGAGTTATGTGTAGTTGACACAATGATTGAATATTTGCAAATTGTTGAGGTAACAACGTTGTGTGTGAGTTATTGGGTGATTAAAACTATGTAATGGTGCTTGAAAATGTGTTTTGGGGGCTCTCTGACAGGTAGATAGGTCTAATTACAAAGGGAACTCTGGCGAAATTTTTCTGAAATATTGGAGTTAGTGAGAATCTGGAAGTTGCATATCATGCTTTCAAAACTAATTGATTTCCAAAACCCTCATTCGAGGACGAATGATTTTTAAGGGGGGAGAATGTAAAGACCCGTACAATTTTCTTATTTAAAAATAATGCCCGAATGAGTCCCCGGGTTGTTTTTATTGTGGAAATTTTTAAAACGGACCTAAATTGAGTAAAAAGTACCCCAGGACTTAAAGAATAAAATTTTCCAGAAAGTAGGCGTTATGCGACGCACTATGCGATCGCATAACATATATGCGGACCGCATAATGGTTGCATACCTAGGCAGATCACTGCCCCATTTGAGGAAAACTAGGTGATCCAATATGCGATCGTATTTCGATTTTGTGGACCGCATAGCTGTCGCATTGTTGACTTTGATTTTTGGGAAGGAGGTTATGCGACGCACTATGCGATCGCATAACGTGTATGCAGACCGCATAATGGTCGCATACCTGGGCAGGTTGTTTTCGATTTTGGCCCATCTTGAGAGCCATTCTACGGTCGATTCTGCGGACCGCATGTCAGGAATGCGATCACATTCCTAACCGCATTCTTGTGTCGGGTCCTATTTTTCTAATTTTTAAAAACCCGACCCCAGTTCATTAAAACACCCCTCCCCTTAATTTTTAACCATTTTCTGAACAAAATTAGAGAGAGGGGAGAGAGGGTTCTTGAGAGAGAAAGCTTTATCCCTATCAATTAGATTTTAAAAGTTACTCAGGCCTGGAAATTTTCAGTAATCATCTTCTTCTTCATTCTAACATGTAAGAATCCTCAACCCTTTTCATTAGTTTTCAGGTTTTAAACAAAAAGGGGGTTCTCATGAATTGATTCTTGAAAATATAAATTGATACCTTGCATGCATGATCATTAATGTCCATAATCAAGTAAGAGTAAGTGGGTTGGGGTAAAGTTCACAAATAAGGGGTCCGCAATCTAAGGGGTCACATAGCATTCGATAAAATGCTTAAAAAGAGTTCAAATTATATGCATGATCTCCAATTCTGAGTTGAATATGTTTAATTGTGAACTAGATTGACGGTACTAGTCGGTCCGGTAATTTGTGAGTAAAAGTTAAAAAGGAATTTTGAACCCAGGTATGTATGGCTAACTTTAACCTTTGTAGAATCCTTTTGTAGGGTCCGAGTGTACCTTGTTTGAAAATATATGAATTGATTGTTCAAATGTGTTGAGACTCTATTCTCTGATTGTCCTAGTTGATTATCATGCTACCTTGCTATATGAGGTTGTGAAAAGTGTTTTGATGTGCCTATCTTATTGTGTGCAAAGCTCGTAAATGCTAGAGGGTATCGATATGAAAGTATGTGTAATGAATGAAAGATTGTTGATGTGCCCAAGTGTGGGAACGTATATAATGGCTAAAAGCCGTGCGTGGAAAGTAATGAAAAAGGGTATTGTGAAATGATGTAAATGAGCTGAACGATTATCGCAACACTGTGTACATGAAGTACTGCTTGGTGAGAATAATGGTGCCTTGGGCCCAAGTAAATAAATTGTTGATATGAACTTGTGTTCCTTGAAATGATGATTCTTGTGATGTAATTGTTTGTGATTGTTGTTGTGAATTTTAATTGTCGGGAGGGGGGGGGGGGTCAGGTTGCGCGCTGCAACACGAAGTAATAAGGTGTGGGTTGTGGTGATAAGGATGGATTAAATTGTCAGGCGGGGTCGGGTTGTGCGCCGCAACACAAAGTAATAAGGTTGATGGGTTGTGTTGATAAGTGTGGCCGAGGTAATAAGGATGGAATGTGATCATTATCACTACTGAAATGAAAATCTATGATCTCTTGAATATGGTGATGTTGAAAGAGAAACAAGAGAGATTGTGAAACTTGTTTGATTTTGGTTGTTTCTTTCCACGTGCATTGATTAATTGGTTCTATTGATGTCTCTTAATTGTGTAATGTTTGATTGTACTTAGGATAAAGGTTGTTCATACATACTAGTACTATTCCACAGTACTAACGTCCATTTTGCCTGGGGCGCTACATTTTCTTATATGAATGTAGATGGTTCTACAGCAGGTAATTCAGCCCACCATCAGTAGGGCCTCCTCTCCTTTCTGTCAGATGTTCTGGTGAGCCCCACTTTCCTCCCGGGGACACGTGCGGCTCATGTCGCCTTATTTTGAGTTTATGGTGTAGTGTAAGGTATAGCCGGGGCATTGTTACCGCCAACTAGTATATAAACCTTTTGTATTCGAAGAGGCTCCGTAGATACAATGTGGGCAATGTACATGTGTATTTTGGGTAGTAAGTGTACGGGCCGGAATCGTGGTCCACGTTGTTAATGTTGTATGAAATTTGTAAGCCTTATGTATCATATGTTGGTAATGATAAAGAGTAAAAATTAATTCAAGTTGCAAGTTTATGATTAAGTTATAAATGGCTGCTTCACATAAATAATGTATATTGAAATCGCGGGGTAACGCGTGGGATAGGAAAGGCAAATCAGGTTCGCTTGACCGGGTTCATTCGGTTAGGCTCCGTTCTCGTCCCTTGATTTTGGGGCGTGAGAGTTTTGTGGAGTTTTGGAGGAGGAAGGGTGTGGAGAAACACCATATAGATGTAGGGTTGTGAGCTGGTCGTTCGTTGTAACATTTCCGGGTCATTTGACTCGACTACAGTGGTCGTCTTATGTGTGAAGTGATTAGGTTGTGTGTGGACTGTTTTGGGCGGCTCAATATGATTATTATTGATGTTGTTTGGGCTGTTTGGTGATTTTTTTGACTTGTGTGAAGTCATATAAATAGGGGAGGTGATGTCCGTTTCATCGTAAAATAGGTTGTGGTTGATACATAATAGTTATGACGCTTAAACGATAACGATAGTGTCATTTCTCTTATTGTAGATTAAGGAGTTGTGACACTTGCGTAGCTTGAGGTTGGGGCAGTATATACAAGGTATGTGAGGCTATCCCTTTCCTTCTTTTGTGCGAATCTGTTGTACATAATGCAATGATCGAGCTTCCAAAGATACTCTACTCTAGAAGCTAGCAGTACTTACATTGTTTCCCTTCTTATGGAACAATTGATGTTAAGGTTGCTTCTCTTATTCTTATGTTATCAATGTTGTTGGTACTTCCTGATTCTTATAAGATTCTCGATGAAGAGTTAGCCCTAATGATGTGTACGGAGAATATCGACCTTACATCGCTCCGAAATGTTCAGAACAGATTCCAATGAGTCCTGCATGCATTATATATATATGTATCTATTTTACTCTACTGAGCCGCTCTATAGTCGGCCGGGTATGGCACCTATTGTGCAACCACTAATCAGTTGGGTTTACCGAGTCCTCTTTGAGTCCGGGTATGATATGATAATGATGATGCCCACAAAGGCGAATGTTCTATGATGATGACGATGCCCACATAGGCAGATGTTTAAAAAGATTATGTGTATATATGTATCATGCATTTCATCTTAATGTCTCTTAGAAGCACTCAGATGCTACAGGTTGTATCTCCTACATCTCTCTTTATTCGTACTGACGTCCTTTTATATGTGGACGCTGCATGTCGTGATGCAGGTCCTGATAGACAGGTAGACAAAGCTCCCCCACCATAATAGGCCTTCCAGTTCAACGGTTATAAGCAAGATCCCTTCTCCAGACTTGCCGTGGTCTTGGTATGAATTTTTGTTATAGATATTAGGCTATGTCGAGGCCTTGTTTCGGCTATGTTGCATTACTTATGCTCCTTTAGAGGTTCATAGACAGGTGTCGACTCATGTATAGTTTGGTTATGCCTTGTTGGCTATTTTTGTTGTATAGTCTTTCATGGCAGCGTTGTAGCTCGTACCTTTTATGTAGATTCTTAGCAATCTTGTCATCCCATGTGATGTATGTTCATGATCCATATCTACCATTTATATTGATCTCGTTATCCCTTAAATATAATAAGAAGGTTAGATAAAATTTACGTTGGTGCTCGGCAAGTATGGCCCGGGTGCTAGTCATGATCCTCCAGTTTGGGTCATGACATCGCTGCTCAAGCAGGGATCCTACCTAGCCACACAAGTCGAACACCACTCACATGCCGCACGTACAGTTGCCTCGCTAATGCATGCCAACAAAAGCCCCAACATGCGACGCGCAACCATGTGGTGTTTCCAAGGCCAACATTGAAAAGTCAATCAAAGCTCCGCCAAGCACGAAAATAGCCCACAAAAATCGATGTTATTCGGCATGTACTGAGCTTAGCACCATGCGCATTGCACCTTGCAGAGCTACTTGCACGACGCTCTACCGTTTTGTTGCCAAAAGCCATTAGCGGCCACGAGCGATGTTGCCTCCCGATGTTGCCCACGGCAACCGATGGCATTAGGCACGTACTGAGCTTAGCCCTATGTGCATGGCACCTTGCGAAGCTACTTGCACGATGCTCCGCCATTTTATTTCCAAAAGCCATCATCTTCCACGAGCGATGCCAGACACAACCCATAACAATCGCACTGTATTTGGCATGTTCTGAGCTTAGCCCCATGTGTATGGTGCCTTGCAGCGCTACTTGCACGATGCTTCGCTGTCCTGTTGCCAAATGACGTGTGGCTGCAGCGAGCGATCGCACCTCCCGATGTTGCCCACAGCAACCGATGGCATTCGGTACGTACTAAGCTTAGCCCCATGCGCATGGCACCTTGCGGCTCTACTTGCACGGCGCTCCACCGTTCGTTGCAAAAAGCCATCAATTTCCACGAGCGATGTCGCTTCCCGATGTTTCCCATAACAACTGATGGCAGTCAGCATGTACGAAGCTTAGCCCCATGCGCATGGCACCTAGCGGCGCTCCGCCGTTTATTGCCAAAAGCCATCAATTGCCACAAGCGATGTCGCCTTCTGATGTTTCCCACAACAACCGATGGCATCCGACACTTACTAAGCTTAGCCTCATGCGCATGGCACCATGCGGCGCTACTTGCACAGGGCGCCATCAATTGCCACGAGCATTCGTCGTCCCGTTTCCAAATTACGTGTGGTTGCCACGAGATATGTCGCCTCTGATGTTACCCACAACAACCAATGGCATTTGACATGTACTAAGCTTATCCCCATGCGTATGGCACCTTGCGGCGCTACTTGCATGGCGCTCCGCCGTTCGTTGCCAAAAGCCATCAGTTGCCATGAGCGGTGTTGCCCCCAGACGTACTACGAGCACACACAAGTACTTGCCGGCGTGTGTTGTGAACATTGGGGACGAAGCACGGACGAGCCGTGTGTGCTCCCAATGCCCACGCCCCATGCCAGCGTCACCCATGCATGCCCGCCTCGGCCTGGCAGCAAGCACCTGAGGTGCCTTTCAACACCTCTACGCCCCTTATATATGTCTTAAAAAAAATCCAAGTCGCAGGAGTAGATACGTTTTGGCCAGAGAATCATAGACATGTACAACACCAAATTGCACAAACCAAAGTGCAATTTATCTAATACATTAACAAATGACTTTTAAACAATGTAAATGATATTTTTTACAAAAAATAATATTTTTTAGAATAATATTAATTAAAAAACGAAAAATACATAACAAAATACTAATAAATATGAAAATTATTATAAATATAGAAAAAAATGGATAAAATTTTGAAAACATGTAGTAACTATATTACACATAAAAGTGTAAATATTTTTATTTAAAAAATAACATAAGAATATTTTTAAATTACAAAAAATGCATAAAATTAGTAAAAAATAGGAAAAAATATATAATATTATTATAAAAATATATTGATGACAAACCACTGATAACCATGATGCACCTCCATTGTGACAACAACCGTAAGTGATTTCAATATCGAACCGCCGCCGCCAACCAGTAAGCATCGACCAATCGTCGCAGGTCACTACCGCTCGAACCACCGGAACTTTCCACTGCCGCCACCCATGACCGCCAACCACCAAAATCATTGCGCGTGAGATATTGCGAAGCATTGGCTAGCACTAGACATGGCACGATGTTGAGCGACGTGGTGCATCGTGCCATGGCCATGCTCTGCGCGTCCTGAGTCATGCCATGGCCAAGCCCGACGCCGTGCCGAGGCCACGCCCGAGCCGTGCAAAGGCCACGCCTGACACCGTGCCATGGCCATGTCCTGCTATGTCTTGCCATGTCATGCCACGTCCTGCCTTGTCCTTGCATGTCATGCCATGTCCCGAGCCGTGCCATGGCAAAGCCATACCATGTTCTGACATGTCTTGAGCCGTGTCCTGCCATGTCCTGAGTCGTTCCATGGCCACGCCCTGCCGTGTCCTGTCATGTCCTGCGCTGTGCCACGGCCACGCCCTGCCGTGTCCTGCCATGTCCTGAGCCGTGCCATGGACACACCCTGCCATGTCCTGAGTCGTGCCATGGCCACGCCCTTCCATGTCCTTACATGTCCTGCACCGTGCCACGACCATGCCATGTCGTGTCCTGACATGTCCTTCCATGTCCTGAGTCGTTTCATGTCTAGGCCCTACCATGTCCTGAGTCGTTCCATGGCCATGCCCTGCCATGTCCTGACATGTCCTACGCCGTGCCAAAACCACGCCCTGCTGTGTCCTGACATGTCCTGCCATGTCCTGAGCCGTGCCATGTCCTGACATGCCATGACATGTCCTGACATGCCACGCCATTTCCTGAGCCATGACATGGCCACGCCCTACCATGTCCTGACATGTCCTGCGTCGTGCCACGACCACGCCCTGTCGTGCCCTAACATGTCCTGTGTCGTGCCATGCCCACGCCCTGCCATGTCCTGAGCTGTCCTAAGCCATCCTAAGCCATCATAAGCCGTCCTGAGCCATCATGAGTCATGCCATGCCCACGCCCTGCCATGTCCTGACATGTCCTGAGTCGTGCCACGGCCACGCCCAGCCCTGTCCTGCCACGTCCTGAGCCGTGCCATGGCCACGCCCTGCCATGTCATGTCCTGCCATGTCCTGACGTGTCCTGCGCCGTGCCATGGCCATGCCCTGCCATGTCCTACCATGGCCACGCTCTGCCATGTTCTGCCACGTCCTGAAATGTCCTACATCGTGCCATGGCCATGCCCTGCCATATCCTGCGCCATGCCATGGCCACGCTTTCCATGTCCTGAGTCGTGCCACACCACGCCCTGCCGTGTCCGACACCATGCCATGTCCTGTTCGTGCCACGGCCACGCCCTGTCATGTGCGACGTCGTGCCATGGCGACGCCCTTCCATGTCCTGTCGTGTCCTCCCCAAAAAATTTGTATTTGCGACATTGTATTGGCACATTACTCTTGGCTTGTGCTTTGGCATCGCACGAGATGCCCTGAAGAACCTCTAGAAGAATGTAAGTGATCGTTGCCAAATATAGTAACCCAACAAGGTTGGGGTCGAATCCCACAGAGAACAATACGAGGGCGATTAGGAATGCAAGAGAATTATCACTTATCGCGCAATGCCAAACAAATAAAATTTTGGTTTTGAAAGTTGTTTATAACTAAATGCGAAAATATAATTTAACCTAGAAAGCAAGTAAAATGATCAATGGCAACAAGAATGGATGCTTCGGGAATTACACTCAAGTAACGATCCAATGTATTTCACGATTTCACAAATATGAGCGAGTTTATGTTAATTAACCACGGATAATAATTCTTAATTAGCTTTTTCCAAAGACTAACAAGACTTCCTAATTGAATTATTCCTAACCCAATTAAGAGATTAAGCACACCCGGATATGGATACAAGTAGTTCAATCCTATCCCTAGGTAGAATCTATAAAATGAAGGTTAAAGCCTCAAGTTCTTGTTAATTAATCTTTCCCAACCCCAAATTATCTTTTCCAAAATTAATTCAGAGTTAATGGGCGAGTCCTGGGGATAAGCTAATCCCTTTGGAAACATTAAAGAACAAGAATAATTAAAGAAACAATAACTCACTTCATAAATATGATAAATCATTAAATACATAAGCACAACAATGTATTTAATCCATACTTTAAATATGCAAATTTCCATAAACAAGATTCAAGTGTTGGAAATAAATACTACACACTTAGATATACATTACAAAGTAAGGAAATGAAGAAACAAACATAAATGGGTAAAAAAACCTTAACCACAAGAGTGAAATCTTCAAATCCCAAATTTGTGTGCAAACCCTAGCTTCAAGACTTGTTCTTTTCCCCACAAAATTTTATTTACAAAGCCAAAGATATGTTTAACCTCAGCCAAAGATGATATCCCTCAAATTGACTGCTAGGTCTAGTGTATGAGATTGGGAAAGGAGAAATGTGATTTTACATATTTGCCCAGGTCTGATGCCCGATGATCGTACCTGCAGAAGAATCTTCATAGGTGCGATTTCGCAAGAGCAAAAATGTACTCGCAGGTGCGAGTGTGGAACTCTTGGTCCATTACCGCAGAAGCGGACAACTGGTCGCACCTGCGGGATCGCAGGTGCGAAATATACTTCGCAGGTGCGACTTCTGTGTGGCTGGGCTGGTCTTCGTAGGTGCGTTCACATCTTCGCAAGTGCGAGGTCGCACTTGCGACCTAAAATCCGCAGGTGCGGAACCACTGAAGCATTTTGTGCAATTTTCACCCCTTTTTGTTCAACTTTTATTCCAATTCAACACCAACCACTTCTCGGCATCACTTTCCTGAAAATGAAGAAATTACACACTAATAACAACCTCAAATTGTCATTTAACAATGCAAAGTCTAATGAAAAGAGGCTAAAATGAGTGGTAAAATCACCACTCATCAACACCCCCAACTTAGAACTTTTGCTTGTCCTCAAGCAAATCAAAACTAATAACTCAATGAGGTTCTACTATGTTTAAACACAAGTTGTATTGCTCGTATTCACCATTAACATTTCCCACTTAAGCATTAAAACTTATGGATTTGGTTGGTACTAATAATTAGGCTCAAGTATGCATCTTAATTGAATAACTCCCTCATTTACAAACAATTGCAAGAAGTGCACGGGGATTCCAAAACAATAAAGTGATAAGAAAAAGCCTTAAGAAGTGACTCGACAACACTAGTCTACTACACATGCTCAACTCGTTTAATTTTTTTTGATTAAATCAATTTCACCATTCAATCCTCATTCATGTTCCCTCAAAAGAAAGAAAGAAAGAAAGAAAGTCCAACTCACACAACAAAGTCAAAAACAAGGGACATATAGCCGCAGCTCCTGTAGAATATAGTGACCTGAGTTCATTGGAACACCGTCGATCAGGCAGGCTATGATCAAAGCCCTGGCGTAGGATACGTCTGTGACATTCCCACTGGGGGAGACTCTTCTGCTCAGTATGTACAACCACATCTTGGCTTCGGCCGTGACTTCAAGCCCTTCCTCTTGGTCGCACATTTTGATCGTACACTTTCTGGGTATAGTTTGGAAGCCAGCCATGCTGCATTTTCACAATTATCCCGCTCCACCACTGGCTCCATCGGGTGGTTTTGAATTCCCAGGACAGCATTTATATCTTCCACCCCGAATCTCACTTGCTTTCCTCGGATGATGAGGTGAGGATCTCGAAAGGTTGACTACCTAAGATTGACATAGAACTCGCGAACCCATGTTTCGTTTGCAATGCATGGAATGTGAATGAAGCATGACCACCCAGACGATACTAGCCGCTCATAAAATGCGGGCAGTTTCTCATTCACTTTGTCCATGGCAATGCCTCGCTCAAGTATCAATTTTTTTTTTGAGGAAGTGTTCAAAATACCGGCGCTGACAGGCAGCCGACATGAACCGGTAGTCGTCATATTGCTCTCTAGCTTCCTCCTCAATTTCAGAATTAATTGGGAAATTTCGGCTTAGGTTCGGGTACATTTTTGAATAAAAGTACCTATAAAAATTCAAAATGAAGTTAGTTAAGAAGTGGAATAACGTTAAGCATCTTAAAACACTGTAAATAGGCCAAAGAACCAAGCCCGAACGGGCCCGGGAAGGCCCTGATTTGCACACTGGTTTGGGAAAAATATGGGCAGTTTTCGCACCTACAGAAACCGTGATCGCACCTGCGGAATTTTTCGCACCTGGGTCCTTCGTCCAAAACTCAACTGCCCAGATTTTTTTGTGTCATTTTTGACTTGGGCTTTGCTTTAGGCCACTAATCTGTACTCAAGACTTCCAGATTAGTGTACCAAACTTTGTTCTAACTTCATTAACACTAAAAATTAAGGCACAATGCACTCAATATTCACCTATACAACATCCCAAACACATTGTGAACGTATAAAAGTTCTTTTGAAACCAACATTGCCCATATTTTGTTGCTCCACTGAAACTAACACAACATTCCTACTCTCAACCAAACCTTCACTCTAATTCTACCCTAAATCAGAGGGGCCATGGGAATTGGAGTAAACGGCCATTAATGGCTTTAACAAGAAATACCCATAACATAACAACCAAAATAGAATGGGGATAGTAGAATGCCAAAGTGAAGCAGAGAGAGTAAAAATACCTGTAGAGTCTCTTGTGATTTACAGCGAGTCAGAGTTGAGAAAATTGAGCCCACAGTTATTTTTCTTCTTTGGAGTTTAGGGATTATAGAAAACTTACAGATTTGGGGATTTTTAGTTGTGAGACTTCTGCACTTGCGATGATATTGCTGCACCTGCGAGTTAGAGATCGCTTCTACGAAAGCGCACCTGCGGAAATCTGACCGCAGGTGCGGAATTCCTGGGCTCAGCAACAAAAATTTTGTGAGAATTTTGCGATCGCATTGTTGCTCACAAATTCAATTGTGCGATGGCATTTTTGACATGGAGCATCACATAGTTGAGCAGAATATTTGCCCATCAATTTTCTTTGTTTTCTTGCACTATTTTTTATCACCCGGGTACCCCCAACCTGCTCAAATGAACTCCAAAAAATATGAAACTTGGCAGATTAGTTCAAAATAATATACTAAATTATTCTAGAAAAGCAAACTTCAAAAATGACCAAAAATTTTGAAAACTATGGGTTGCCTCCCATCAAGCGCCGCATTTAACGTCGTGGCACGACGCAAATGAACTTTTACCACTTTTTTCGCCACTTTGACGATATGAACTGGGCACCTAGCTTGGAATCAAGCTTGTTACCACGGGCGGTGGGGGGTGGTAAGTAGATGACCGAGCCAAACCTTAAATTCTTCATTTTGCATTTGTTGGCTCTCATGTGAGGAATGTCATTTTGTTTACTTGTTTCCTCAACTTGCAAGATGTATGGTATGGATTTTTCCTCCTCACAATCCCCCATTGATCCGTGTAGTTTAACTTCCGTATCACCACACAACTCCAATGTTGAAAAATGCTTGGAATGTGCCTTCAAACCTCAAACTTGCAAATTTTTTCGGATTTTGACATCCTCATTTCCCCCCCCCCCCCCCC
>MDKI01109395.1:0-27748 GCA_005239505.1 Nicotiana paniculata
TAAAATTTTATTAATTATATTATTATTTAAAAAAATTATAAAATATAAATAAATATAATTTAATTAGCGGCCAATATTGGTCGCTTAATAAATGGGAAGCAGATAGAGACCAATTTTGGTCGCTAATCTGGGACCCAAATCTAACGTTTAACAATTATGTTATTATTTCAAATATTTTATAAAATATAAAATAAATCTGATTTATATTTAGCGACCAACTTTGGTCGCTAATTTTGATTTCTGTAAAACAAAGCGACCAAAGTTGGTCGCTAAATATAAATCAGATTTATTTTATATTTTATAAAATATAAAATAAATCTGATTTATATTTAGCGACCAACTTTGGTCGCTAATTTTGATTTCTGTAAAACAAAGCGACCAAAGTTGGTCTCTTTTCAGGTCAGCATTGATCAAAATTAAATATCATACTATCTAAATAATATAAATGTAATCCGTTAACACTTTTGTAATACAAGAGATGAATACACTAAAATATACTCTAACATACTATATATGTTGTTAAAATTGTACAACGAAGCGTGTTATAACTGGTCGCTAATATGAAATTTTATTTATTTAAATTTTATAATTTTTTAAAATAATAATATAATTATTAAAAATTTTATAACTGGGTCCCACTTTGACGACCAAAGTTGGTCGCTAATTTTAATATTTCTTTGACCAAGCAAGTCTGACTAGTCCGGTCAACATTTTGGCCACATTATCGACCAACTTTGGTCGCTAATTTATTTACAATTATTTTTTAATTATTTTATGCATTTTAGCGACCAACTTTGGTCGTTTGATAGACCAATTTTGGTCGCAAATTTTTGGTCGCTTTTTGCTGGATTTTTAGTAGTGAGATGCATCGACTATTTATTTCAATTGTATAAATATTTATTTTCAAGCCAAATTCAAAAAAGAATACTAAAAGAAAAGTTCTAGTCAAGTTTTATTATACATTTTATTCGAAAAAGAATTATCTAAAAAATTAATATACTTAAAAAGGTAAAAATATATTTTATTTTTCAAAAAATGTCACATAGACAAAAAAAATCACGTGGAAGGTGAGTGCATGCCACTTTCCTGGGATGAGACCGTCCAAGGGGTTAACATCTATCGAATAACTAAGTATAGGGGGTAATTAAGACCATAAATAATTTGAGCTAATAATGCGTGCCAAGTTTGAGGGGTTGGGAGGGGGGGGGGGGGGGGGGGGGGGGGGGGGGTTAAGGTATTTTGCCTAAATCTTATGGTATGACAAGTCCTACAAGTCATGAAAGGAAACAAAATCTCCAGACATGTGGCTTTTTTTTTTCGTTTGCATTCTATCGCTTTCCTTAATTGTTTGTACCGGCGATAGTGAAATTGACCAGTGGGAGCTAAACACTGAGGTTGGAAAAATGGTCCTACAGTTTAGGCTATAAGTCCCAAGTGTGTCCATACAACATTTAATTCGAGACATGTTTGGAGTATCCCCTAATCAATGTTTGTTTTTCTGTTCAATTGTAACTAAGAGGATCATGTTCTCATCGTAGAAGGGCTAACATTCAGAATGGGTTTTGACGCGGAAATCAAACAATTTGCTAAGCCAATATGTGGAGAAAATCAAGCAGGTGGGTGCCGATAGCCGTAAATCTTGGGGAGAGTACACTTACTATAGGAAACCTAATAGTTTGGTTGGACACCAGAAGCCACTATCTTTGTAGCTGCATGTGGATTGAGATTACGATTTCTGCTTTCCATGACACCTTGAATCAATCAAGAAAAAGAAATCCCACAAACGTTTGTTAAAAGTTCATAAATGGGTTAAATATGTATCATCAGTGTAGGTACAATCTTAATTTCCAACAAGTTAGATCGATTATATGACTCATCTTCACGTAAAAACTGGTTAAAAAAAAAGACAGAGAGAGTGTGTAATTTCAGGTCTTTTCTTCAGATTTGGCTTTATGATACTAGTTGGTTCGAGATAAGCTCTTAGTTGGATAAATTATATTGCATATGACCATATCATATTTCTTATCAAGGTGTGTTATGAATGTTATTATTACATGGTTTTACACCTATCGATCGATGCATCTGGAGGTTGATGCAAGACATGATCTCCTTCTAAAAATGTCTAGGAGTGAGAAGAAAACTTTACATCTTTCACAACTATTTTCATGACCAAAAATGTGCTGCATATTAACATTGGTCTAAATCTTTCTGAAGTATATTAGGAAGATTTCGTACTTGGACGAAAAGCCTTCACAATCTCATAAACCACACATTCAAAACCCCTCATGGGGAGACCATGTGAGTGATTTTTCCTTTTATTCATAGCTAAACCTATACCTTAAGATTTTGTCTGTTCCAGGACCCTCTATCCACCCAACCTCACCATGTTTTCCGGATCCTGCCAATTATTACTTTTCTTAGTCAGTATCCTTTGTGTAATCTTTAGTCTTTACCCGAAATATCACAAAATTTTCAATGTACTATAAATTCCAAAGACCGTTTTAAGGCTCTTTGACTGTCTTAAATTAATCACCCATCCCTCAATTAATTAAAAATATTTTTATATGCTTCAAATTGTTCAAACCTATTTTGAAGTAAAAAATAGTCTTGTCCACTATGTATAAAAAGTAATCAAATTTGGAGGACTCTTCGAGAATTTTGTGATTTCATTATCAACATTCTCATCAAATTGTTTCTTCCTATATATCACACGTTTATTATGAAATTGGGTTTCGATATTCATTTCAAATGCAATTGCCTTGGCAAAAATTGCAACAATTGCAAATCTTTCTTCTCTATATTTGTTAAGAAAGAAATCAATTTTTTTCACATCGCAGAACTTTTTTTTAGTTTATATACAGTCTATGATGTCATGACCCGCCACATCATCATGCCACGTAGGTGTCATTTGGTATATATTAATGCCATGTGGAAGCTTATATAGGAGAAATACTAGCATTTGTGAGAAGACCCTAGAGAATTATGGACATTTCCTTAGGAAGACCCTAGATCTCTATGGATTTGCTAGGAAAGTCCTTGAAATCTTCTAGTCTTGTAGAGAGTTCTAGAGAATTCCCTTATCTTGTAAATATTAAGGACTTAAGTAACAATTAATATTTACATACTAGCCCCTAGGATACTAGTATATAAAGGGGGTCATTCATTTGTAATTTATCTTTTGGCAAGTTCACTACAAAAAAAAAGCTTCTTTTGGCAAGTTTCTCTTGTCTTTCTTATCTAACATTCCCTTAGCGATCTTAAGTGTAGTAAGGCTGACTTGGCATCGGACGAACTTGAGCAAGTTGTGGAAGATCGTGTGCGAGTTGCAAGTAATGCACGTGTACTTAGTTAAATACTAAGGACGTGACAAGGTGGTATCAGAGCAAAGGTTATGACTAAAGGAATTTTAGAAAGAATACAAGAGATTGCTAGAAGGAAGATTTGCAGGGAACCATGGTTGGAATTACCAATGGCGTGGTACTTGCAAAAGGGACTAATAATGTGAATTCCTAAGAGAAAACAGTATGGCGGTTCACGGGACGTACGCGAGGTGGCAGACTTACTTTGGAGGATGGACAAGTACTTAGAGGTTGTCAAGGATGATGACGAAATTGTTAAGGTACGCAACTCCTCAATGTACTCTTGACCAAAGTTGCCGCATTATGGTGGCGTCGAAAGTGTACTGACATGGTGAGGCTATGTAAGATTGAAACGTGGGATCAATTCAATAAGGAGTTGAAGAAGCAATTATACCCGATGAATGTGGTGTACGAGGATAGGCGGAAGCTAAGAATGCTCCGACAGATGGCCACAATTCGGGAGTATGTGCGCGAGTTCACTACCTTAATGATGCAAATCATGCCATTGTCCGAGGAAGATTCACTCTTCTACTTTATGGATGGTTTGAAAAATTGGGAAAAGTAGTAGTTAAGAAGATATCAAGTAGCCAACGTGGATTAGGCCATAGCGGTAGCCGAGTCATTCATTGACTTCAAGATGGAGCCGAATGGCACCCGAGCCCTCGGGGCTCCAAACCAAACATGCACACAAGTCTAGAAACATCATACGGACTTGCTCGTGCGATCAAATCACCAAAATAACATCTAGAATTACGAATTTAGTACCAAAATATATGAAATTCTCAAGAACATTTAAAAATTTTATTTTTCCAACCGCAAGTCCGAATTACGTCAAATTAGTCCGAATTAAAAACATACTTTCAGCCTCATCCTTAGACTTACGAAGATATACCTTAGTGTATCTCTAAAAGTCATATACAAAATTGATGCATTATTTCTTTCCACCCTTATTAACATGGTTCTTGAAACCAGCTAAGTCTAAATACACTAGTTCAAGCAATTCCATCTTTTTACTATTTACAAATATAAAAGGCTTTTTGGTATATTTTTCTTCTACACAAACAAGACACTTATAAAATAATAAATTTTGTCCTTAAAATGATTTTTGTTGACTTCGATCAATATTTTGAGTAAACAGACATGGACCCGTGTTTTGTCAGTCCCGGTGGATCCATAGTAAAATATGGGACCCAGGCGTATGAGGCTAAAGTTATGTTTTTAAAATTCAAAGAAGAAGTAGAAAATCAACAGGAAAACCAACATACTTAGGTCTGGTAGGGGTGGTGAATATAGTACTAATACTCTAGAAGCTTTTTGTGAGAAAAATGATACTATATATGAGGTTAGTTCTCCCAATACTCCCTAACAAAATGGTCTAGCTGAACGAAAAAATCGAACCCTTAAAGAAATGAAGAATTTTATGCTTTTGAGTTCAGGTTTATCAGACAAGATGTGGGAGGAAGCTGTCTTATCTGCATGTTATGTTCTTAATAGAGCCTCTCATAAGAAGTTAGATAAAACACCTTATGAGTTATGAAAGGATTTGCCCCTAATTTGAAAATTCTAAAAGTGTGGGGGAGTTGGCTAAAGTTAGTCTACCTGAATTTAAACAAGTAACGGTTGGACCCAAGACTATTGATGTCATTTTTATTGGTTATGCTCAAAACAATATTGCCTATAGATTTATATTTTTGAATGATCATTTTATTTGTGAATCTAGAGATGCAGAATTTTTGGAGCATGATTTTGCATTGAAAAATAATGTTCCTACTGATATGCCTACATCTATGTTTGTTAATTCTCATATTGTGCCTTCTTCAAAAGTATTACTATAAATTATCATGAAAATGAACTAAGAAGGAGTAAGAGACGTAGAACTGAAGCTAGTTTTGTCATGACTTTACCACTACTTTCTTGATTGAAATATTGATCTTGATCTTTTGAATTATGATTCACTCTTCTACTTTATGCCATTATCCGAGGACGATTCACTCTTCTACTTTATGGATGGGTTGTAAAATTTAGAAAAGCAGGAGTTAAGAAGACATCAAGTAGCCAATGTGGATGAGGCCATAGTAGTAGCCGAGTCATTCATTGACTTCAAGATAGAGCCTGCCAAGTTCAAAGAAGGCAACGCCGAGGGGGTGGGGGAGTCATAACAAGGACAACAGGAAAGGTATAGCCAAAGTATACAAGGGAAATGGCAAGGGGTCATCCCGTAACGGACTGGGGTCCAAGAGAAACGGTAAGGGGCCATAAAATGGTGGCGAGTACGTGTCTAAGGGAGGGTGCTACCCAGATTTGGGGAGGCTTGAAGCAATGATCGGGTACTTTGCTCAAGCACACAAGGGTGACACAAGAAGAACCGCCTGTATTGGGGGGATGCGCTTGGAATCTAAGTAAAAAGTAAGGGGATTACAAAGCCTATCTTGGCACCATGCAAATGGAGCATGTTGGCAGCAAGAAAATTTGGGCATACGTAGTTGAAGAGGATGGTGAGTTACAAAGTGATGTCACGTTATCAGAATTGGACGATGCACCACGAAGAGGGGTCAAGTTTTCTAGCAAGGCAATGACCACAAAGGGCAGTCAAATAAGGAGTGGAAGCATGGACCCGATGCTTCAGAAGCTTCTAGAATTGGTTGAGTCATGGGAGATCCAGGCTAAGGGCAAGGAGAGGCATTCGATGGGCAGAGGATCGAGGTCATCATTGCTAGTCGTGCAAAGTACAAACGAGGCAAGAAGAAAGGCGACCAGTACCTTGTGACATGGGAAGGCGAACCGCTCTATAGAGCATCATGGCTAATGAAAAAAGATCTCCGGCGACGCCAAGGCGAGGTGCGCGCGTACGTGTCGATGCTTTGTGCCGAGGCGGCACAAAATTGGGTGGGGGAGTGTGTCATGACCCGACACATCATCATGCCACGTAGGTGCCATTTGGCATAGGAGGAATGATAGCATTTGTGAGAAGATTCTAGAGAAGAATGGATATTTTCTTACGAAGACCCTAGATCCCTATGGATTTGCTAGGAAAGTCCTTGGAATCTTCTACGTTTGTTGAGAGTTTTAGAGAAAGCCCTTATCTTGTAAATATTAAGGACTTGTGTAACAAATAATATTTACATACTAGCCCCTAGGAGGCTAGTATATAAAGGGGGTCATTCATTTGTAATTCATCAAGCAAAAATAATCAAGTTCTCTACATTAAAAAGTTTCATTTGACAAATTTCTCTTGTCTTTCTTATCTAACATTCCCGTAGCGATCTTGAGTTTAGGAAGGCTGACTTGGCATAGCAAGAACATGAGCAAATTGTGCAAGATCATGTGTGAGTTGTCAAGTGCCGCACGTATACTTAGTTAAATACTAAGAACGTGACAATTAGGTGTAAAAATAATGGAGCCCTAAAAAATATGGGCCTAAAGCAGTTTTTTAGGAAAAGGTCGTCCCCTGGCCATCATTTTCTTTCTTACCATTATCTTTCTTATATGTTCCTAAAGACTAATTTAGCACTTCCAATGAGGCAGAGCCACTAAAACTATCAAACACATGAATTCCTCTACAATGACAACATGGAAAATCAATCTCTATAAAACAAAATGAAAAGAATCAAACGAAAAAAGAGGCCTTTTTAGTTACGATCCGCTTAATTAGTACTTTCTAATAAATTTATCTTCTTTCAAATAAAGCTTTACCTGTTTCAACTTATTGAGTCTTTGTAATAGATGAAGTAGTAAAGAGAGAAGAAAATAACAGTTGGTATAATCATAGTGTAAGTTTTTAGAGCTATGAAAGACTCCCAAATGACAGAAGTATTAGAAACTTGAAAGTGGGAGAAAAGTTGATTTTGCTTTTTAGTATAATAAATTAGAGCCGTCAGATTCTTTTTTGATGAGTTGGCAAGATCTTACGTTACTATTGAAGATTACCGGAGTTAAAGCTATTGGAGCAGATCCCAACCCCCACCTAGGAGTAACTAAATTTGCATATGCTTCTTTGGCAATCAAGTTCCTGATATTAATTTCATTGATTTTCTTATCTGTCGTTTAAAATTTGATAGCAAAAGTGACTTAGTGGTTTATTGGTTCGAGTTATCGATTTAACGGATGGGGAAATAATTGAAGTTTTATTATTAATGGTTTGTCGGTTTGATATTAAGTTTATTTCTTGAGGATTTGTAAGTAATTTTTATTTTATATTTTTATAATCTTTCGTTTTTCGTTTTTTTGCTCTATTTCCTGACCTTGACAGCGTAAAAATTAGTCAAGGATCAATATAAGTGTTAATGCCGTTTTCTAGTCAAGAATGAAAACGTTAGTCATGGAAGCAAAATAATTAGGTGGGATTTGTGTTAGTGTTACTTTTGTTGTCGTAATAAGTGACAAATGTTAGGTTTGCATGACATTTAGGGGACCTTTTTTAAAAAAATATTTCTCTCATTTAGGGGTCGTTGGTAAGCAGACTAAGCTATCCTGGATTATTATCCCTGGACTATTTTATCCCATACAAGTCTAAATTAAATTTATACTCCCTCCGTTCCAATTTATGTGAATCTGTTTGACTGGGCACGAAGTTTAAGAAAAAATGAAGACTTTTGAAATCTGTGGTCATAAACAAGTCAAAAGGGGGCCCAGAATATTTGTGTGGTTATAAAAGCTTCTCATTAAGGGTAGAATTGTAAGTTTAAGGTAAATTGTTTCTAAATTTAGAAAGTGATTATTCTTTTTGAAACGAACCAAAAAGGAAATATGTTCACATAAATTGGAACGGAGGGAATACCATATTTGGTGATGGTATAAATTTATCCTGAAATAAATAAAATAAATTTATACCATCAACCAAACATGTCCGGCGAACCAAGCAAACCCTTGGGGTTTCAGGTGGGCCAAAGGCTTCCATGTGCCTGCATGTGCTATGTCCTTCACTCATAGGCCCACCATCCTCATTTCCCTTGGGTCAAATAAATGAATGGCCACTTTTCACTTCTCTTCTCCTCCTCATTTCCCTTCTCTCTGTCTTAAGCTATATTACACATAGCTGCTGCAACAGATTTCTGCTACTTAATTTCTTTATTTGAAACCTTGGAAGGAATTATCTTCTGTTGCTTATTATAGAAGAAGGTTCGCTAAGGTATTTCACTTACTACTTTTTCGCGCTAAATATAAAGAGGTACTCTCTTTGTTCACTTTTACTTGTCACGTTTCACTTCTAAAGATCTTTGAAACTAAATTGGAAATCAATTTTTTTTAATATTTTAAAATTTAAATTTAAATATTCGAAAACTATGGGAAAAGTACTATAGTATCAATATGATAAGAATAATATTATATGTTAAAACGTTGATCAAAGTTTATGTAGTTTGACTCTCGAAAAACAAAACTTGACAAGTAAAAATGAACGGATGTTAGTAAAAACCAATTTTGCATGTTCTTAACATGTATATATTCGCACCTGTCTGTCTGTTCTAGTCCGAACACAGTATCATTCGTCGACCCAAAAAGCTTTCTTTTTGTGGTTAATATGTCAAAAACTGTATATATAGTCGATTTTATTTTCTGGATTTCTAAGTATAATTAATCTACATGAATATATATATATATATATGTATTTCATTCTTATATATTTTTTTATAGAATGCGGAATCCTAATTCAGTGAAGCAAGAATTTGTCAAGAAATGGATACAAGGACTTAAAGGATACAATGGTACAAAGAGCATAATGGAGAGAAAGAAAGCTATAAAGCTATCAGCAGATGTGGCCATGGCTTCCACAAGAAACTCAAAAACAACATATTGGAGTCATGCCCTTATCGCCAATGCTTCAGAAGATGACAATAACAAGTTAATTGTTGCCCATATCCTCGGCGACGACGACTCTGAAAGAATAAAAAAAGCTTCAATAATGAGGCTGGCCATGTCACAGAAGAGCTTCAGAAGCAAGAAAATCCTCAAGAAAAGCTGCAGCATATCAAGAAAAACTAAAAGAATGGCGCCCCGAATTGATTTAGCTCGTTGTATGGCAAGAAGACTAGTACTGAAGAAGAGAAGACAACTTCTTAAAACGCTTGTCCCTGGAGGAGAATACATGGATAATGATATGTCTTTGATCAAAGAAACCCTAGATTATATCCTTTCACTAAGAGTTCAAGTTGATGTTATGAGTCATCTTGCTAATGCTACTGATCAGCTCTCTCATACCAAAACATAATCATATGTATATACTCATTCTTTTTCTTCTTCTATTTAATTTTTTTTATATCATCAACTACTTAATTAATTCCTTCTTCTTCTTCTTTATACTCTTTCAAGTCGGATTATTAAGAAGAAGACGATGTGCTACTCTAGTGAAGCCTTATATATATACATATATGCGAGGAATTGAAGTTAATGGTCCGCAATTCTATTCCTTCCAAATTATTGGATTCTAAATTGATAATTTATACATATTAAATAAATTTTTAAAGAAAAAAATAAAGTTTGAATTAAGGCTACTGATTTCGGTCGAATCCGCGTTCAAAGCTCTAGATCTGCCCTGCCCCGTATAGCTTTTAATTTATTTATTTCCACATTTCATGATTGTTTTTGCCAAACAAAAATAAGGGAGTTTTGCTTCTTTCTTCTTCTTTTTAATGCAAGGATGGTATAAAAAAAATACTCTGATTATATTCATCTAAAAGTCACATCCTCATTTTTGACAAAAATTTAGGCTTACATAATGTAGATTTTAGCAAGGATGATGTAAAAAAACTATTTATTTATATTCATTTCCGAAATCGGGAGCTATTTCTGTCTAAAAAGAAAAATAAATAATGTTAAATATAGACCAGATTAAACCTCTTAACCTAATCAATACTCCTGGCTTCACAAAGGGATTTTTATGAAACCTTATTACTAAAATTATCCCAATTTTAAAATTTACCCGACCTAAACACGTTTTAGCTATAAAAAATATACATTCGTTTAAAATAGACTCCTTTTCTTCGGTAGACTTCCAGGATAATGTAAAAAGTACTTACTTATATTCATCTCCGAAATTGGGAGCTATTTCTGTCTAAAATGAAAACTAAGTAATGTTAAATAAGGTATTCTTGTCCCTTTCTTTGATTAGGATAAACCAGATTAAACCTCTAAACCTAATCAATACTTCTGGCTTTTACAAAACAATATACTATAGGGCCGCTTTAACTAAACGGTTTAATTGGTTAGGCCCATAGAGGATTACTGATTGGGCTGGGTTGCTCAGACAAGCTGAAGTAAAAATTGCGCGGGGTACCTTATTTGGTCGCCCCCATTTAACTTGTACCCACTTTTTAAATAACTTCAGCTCCTTTCCCCTCGCTGAGCTGAAGTTTAGCAGTTAAGCTGAAGTTCGCCAGTTATAAAGGCAAAACTTCAGCATACGGGGCTGAAGTTCCCTAGTTACAAAGATAAAACTTCAACTCTTTCCCAGTTACGAACTTCAGCTCTAGAGCTGAAGTTCCCAAGTTATAAAGATAAAAACTTCAGCATACGGGACTGAAGTTCCCAAGTTACAAAGATAAAATTTCAGCTCTAGAGCTGAAGTTAGTTCCCCAGTTACAAAAATACAAACTTCAGCTCTAGAGCTGAAGTTCGCAAGCTACTTCAGGCCCGTCTACTAGAATGCTGAAGTTTTGCGTGATTGCCTTTGATACTTCAGCCACCGTATGCTGAAGTTATGCGCAAAAACGGGTACGAATTCAAGTTTTTTACAAAGCGGGTATAAGTTAAAACGTGACACAAAAAGTGGATGCGGATACAAAAGCCCCCAAGCTGAACATATTGTCATCCAAGTAGCGATATCCCTTGGGCCATACATAGTCTAGTTCATTCTAGGGGTGGCAAAAGGGAAACTTACACAAATGTCCCAAATAAATCTCAACTTACCAACCTCTAGTCATTAGTCATAGACTTACTAAAACTAGCCAAGCATATATAAAAATTGAAAAACCAAATAAAGGTTCTTTCTTTCAAAGGATCACATGCAAAAATCTTTTTCCATATTTTTAAGTTCGATTAGCAACATTAGATGCAAGACCGAAAGGAAATTTTATGGATAAGGTAGCAAATAAGGTGATGAAATACAAAAAAATATATACAATATTTAAAAAAATCTAAGCAAAAAGGAAACTTTTTCAATGGGTATAATTAAAATTCATTGAAAACATATAGATAAGTCAATATACAAAATTGGAGGAAGATTAGAGGTGATTTGGACTGGTTTTGTATCAAAATTCATAATTAAATCAAGTTCAAAAAATTCTTCTGCGACACATGTATCACGCATGTATCTCACACACAGGTATACATGTGATACATAATTTATACAAATATGATACATATGTGATACACAAATGATACATAGTATGATACACATATCATTTTTTTATGTTCAGTTTTTACTTCGAATATTCAATTCAAATCACCTCAAAACTTCATCAAATCATCCCAAAATTGAGATTCAAGCTCCTTAAGATGTACCCAATCTATTCTAATAACACCCACTCAAAAGAAAGCAAAAATTTGATCTTTTTTGCTACAAATAGCTAATTGGCTAATATTAGTAATATTTGGCTAATATTAGTAATATTTTAAGAATTGGTCAATTTTTATAATGAGCTACTTATAAATGGACATAGCTGGTAGTTTCCCATGGTAAAATGGTTAAAAGAAAACAGTTAACCACCCATATTATCCACTAAAAAATGGATTGGATAATGAACTATTTAAAAACTGATTCAAATATGGATAAGAACTATATGATCCATTTAGAGAATGGATAACCAATGGGTAACCAATGGGTCTAACTTTTACATTTGTAAAGCCTCAAATTGGGGGTTCCTCAAGTTAGGGAGACAAAGAATTCTCCCAAAAGTGATCATATGCAAGAAGCCATGGATAATATGGGTTACTCATATTATCCGTCGGTTAACTCATTTTTTATCCGTATTAAATATGGGTCGGGCCAGATAATTTATCCGTTTTTTCATTACCCATTTTCGATCCGAACTATATCCGACCCCGCCTAGTTTACTCTAAAGCCCATATGAGCATGGGCCGCTACAATAAATTTTGAAAAATATTTCAGAAATCACTTAGTGGCTATTAACTTCCTATAGCTAGCATATATATAATTACTTACTATAGCTACTACTCAGTTATTACGGTAGTGCATTCGCTGTATTTCTGCTACTGTATTCATGAATACTGTAGCAAAAGTCGCCTAAAAATAGAGGGTTACATCTGTACGCGAATGTATTCAAATATATCCGCGCCATGTATTCGTGAATACAATAACGACAATCACCTTAAAAACAAATATGTCCAACTATCTAATAACGGAAATAGGATCAATTAGCGTGATATACTCCTAATATAACTCAACAAAATCAATTCAAACAACGCCTCATTATCAACCCCATTAATTAAAATCATTCTTCAGTTGTATATAATTATGTATTTAGTGTGTTTCTATATTTATTTTCTATTGTTGCATTCATTAGATTCAATGTTTGTATTTACTGTATTAACTATTATATATTCAGTATATTCAAATATATTTGTATTAACAATATTTTAGTTATTCCTAATACATGTTATTACTGTTGTATTCAGTATATTTCATTGATTGTATTCATTATATTTTTATTTGTATTCAATGCATTTTACTGTATTTTATTGTATTTAAAATTAAATGTATTCACTGTTTGTATTCTGTTCTATTTCAATATTTTTATTCGGTGTATTTCAATTATATATTGTATTCATGCATACTGTATGTACAGTATGCATGAATTATAGGTGTATTCAACTGTATTAAAAAATACAGACCTTCGAAATACATAAATACAGACAAAAAAATATATTTGTATAAAAATAAAATGTGTTTGAGTGGATGTGTACATAATACAATTTATTTGTATTATTGTATATGCCTAAATAGCAAAGACGAGAAGAAAATTCATCGGAGATGACTTTTTCGGCCAAGTAAAATACTGTATATGTTGTATTAAAAATAAAAATGGAGACGAGAAAACCCCCAGCCCTCGAATCTTCTCCAGCGTAGAAAATATTGCAATAACCGTCGTTCATATTACAGTACCCCTGCTTTATTCGGATAAATCCGACATCGTTTTTGCTCCCCTCACAATGGCCCTAGCCTCAAAGCGAGGGTCCCCTCCTTGCTATGGAGGAATCTGTTTTTGAAGAAAAGATCTGTCTTTCCCCTTTTTCTACCAATAATTTAGAAGTATTTTCAATTGCAGTAACCCTAGAGGATTTGGCCAGAGAATTCACGATTAGAAGCATGTGTTTTGCTCAAAGAGAGAGAAAGAAGAAAAATTCTGAGAGAGAATCGTGTGTTAATTGAAAGAAAGAGAGAGGAAAATCATATATAGCGTATTTCACGCCATAAATACCTATTTTGCTATAAAATATAAAAGGAAGTTATAAAAAATAATATTTTGAAATAATTTTAGTTTATAATAAATAAAGTGTACACTTTTGCTATTGGAGGTAAAATTTTCATAAATTTTTGGGAAATTTTGGCCTAAAACAAACATTATAAGAGTAGTTTTGAGCTGGATTAGCACCAAGGGCATTGCTGATGATCGTCTAACTTTTTATATGTAACGTATAAATAAATGACATTCATTTCTTATTGATCTGAATGTAAATAGTTCATTTTTTTTCCAAAGAAGATCTGAGCAGGTGATTTTCTTAATATCTCTGTATCTTTTGGTTGAAATTTGAGAAAATCCATAGCAGAAATCCCAATGTACATTGATGTCTCCAAATTAACAAATTAAAAAGAAACAAAGTGAACCGTATGATTTAGTAATTAAATTCTCACAGTAAATACAAATGGTCCCTTTCCCCCTGGGATTCTTGTATTACATTGATTGACCTATGGTAGGATGACTCAAGTATATGCGAGGTCTAAAGTCAAAATTTAATATGAGGCTTAAATTTTTTTTTAAAAATTATACAATATATTTTTATTTAAAGTCTATTTTTTTAGCTTTTTGAGATACAAAACGTTAATAATCCTTTTTATAGTCGATTTTCCTAATAATTAATTTTCAATTGATAATATAGCCAACTCATTTATTCTTTCTTGATATATTGTTAATTTTATGTAAGATCTTATAGAGTAATAGGGGTATATAACTATTGGAAGCCTAAATTTCTCGAAGAGAGAAGGTGAGTAAGAGTATTAAATAGAAAGAGAGAAAATATGTAGGGTTTCTGAAATATCAAGAGATGGGAAAAGAAAGATTGACTTGGACAAATTAATAAAGGGAAAGTAAAAATTTGTACACATTATCGAATGAAGGAGTAAGAAGTGAAAAATTAAAACGTTGGGAAAATTATTTATCTACCCATGTTTAAGTAAGTCAAATTATTACTTTATTTATGTATCTAAAGAGCTTCTTTCCTTTTACATTAAAAATTTTACTTTTGTATTAAAAGTACTAAATATTATTTTTTAAATATCTATAAACCTATTTTTTTTTTTTTAAAACAAAAATGGGACCCCCAAAATTTGGGGGTCTAAGGCACAAGCCTTACTACTCAACACATTAGAGTCGGCTCTGACCTCTGGTATTGTTCACCACTTACCCGTTAAACTTTTGAAATATTATTGTTTCAAATAATTTTAAAGATGTTCTACAACTTGTTGGCTAGATAAAATAGAATTGACTCCCTAGATGCAAAAAGTTATAAGAGAAAAGTTTTGAAAAAATTAAGCTATCTTGTAATGGCGAGGTTTGAATTAGACTCCTACCTTATAAATTAAGGTTCAAGGGTAAAAACATGAGGGGATATCATATCGAACCTATTTATATAAAAACTACATAGGAGTTGGAAATGGCGAATTCTAGTTAGATACAATGCATCGATGAAGATTTATTTAAGAAAACATATGATACCCACGCAAAGATAATTATGGATTAAGAACCCTTGAAAGTCCAAAGTTTCTAATACCGACCATCCAGGGAACATTTCAAGGACATTTTGTTAGCAGTAAATTGATCCCGAGATAAAATTATACCACCAACCAAATATGATATAAATTTATACCATCAACCAAATATGATATAAATTTATCCCAGACTTAATTTTGGATATCTCATTTTATCCCATTAAACTTTGTATTATTTTATCCTACCTCTCAGGTAATATAAATTAGTCTAGAGATTATAATCTCAGAATTATAATTACGAGATAATTTAATCCACGTACCAAACCACTCCTAAGAGGTAAGAAAGCAGATCGCATGTGGAATCTATGGGGTCCATCCCATTGGTTAGCAATAGTTGGCAATAGTCTTGTGTCTATTTTACCTATGAATTTACTTTGGCAGAGAAACTTGGCGAAGATTTTACTTGGAGCCAAAGTATGCAAAGACGCGGAGGAGAATTAAAATTCTCTTGTAGCACACTTGGATCACAAGCTTATTTTATCCAATAAAAGGAGGAGCTTTCTCATTTCTTCAATTACACCAACAAAGAGAGAAAGAAAGAGTGAGGCATCACTGATAGTGTATAAGAAAATAGTTTGTGAGGAAAAATAGAGAGTATGAGCGATATTGTAATAAGTTGGGAATATCAAAAGAGAATTATTTCTTTTGAGTATTGTAGTGGTCTTTGTAGTATTTTACTCGGGCCTACAAACCGTAACATTCCTTACTATAGTAATATCAGTTGCTCCTCTCGGGGTCGTGGTTTTTTTCCCTTGTTCAGAAGGGTTTTCCACGTAAAAATCTTGGTATCATTGTCACTCTTTTATTATTGTTGATTATCGTATCTCGGTGCTACGTTATTATTCTGCTTTTATTACCGTGAATATTATTTTTGCGGGGGATTTATTCCCAATAACTGGTATCAGAGCACATGTTCTGCTCGTTCACAGAAATACTATTCACTGTCAGTAGTACTATACTCGGTGAAAAAAATATCCGGATTAAAGTACGAGGTAGCAAAATTGGAGATAGCGGTTTCGCAACATGAAAAAGAAGGATGAGGGATCTGCTCATTTAACAGGGATTACACAAGGTACTAGATGCTGATGTCAAAAAGCCTGATACCATGAAAGCTGAGGATTGGGCTGACTTAGATGAAAAGGCTGCTAGTACAATCAGGTTGCACTTATTAGATGATGTGGTAAATAAAATCATCGATGAAGATACCGCATGTGGTATTTGGACAAGGTTGGAAAGCCTATACATGTCCAAAATGCTGACAAATAAATTGTACCTGAAGAAGCAGTTATATGCCCTACACATGGGTGAAGGTACGAATTTTTTGCCACATTTAAATGTATTTAACGGACTAATCACACAGCTCGCCTACCTCGGAGTGAAAATCGAGGAAGAAGATAAATCCATCTTGTTGTTGAACTCGTTGCCATCTTCGTATAATAATTTGGCAACAACCATCATGCACGGTAAGACTACCATTGAGTTGAAAGACGTCACATCGGCTCTTCTACTCAATGAGAAGATGAGAAAGAAGCCTGAAAATCAAGGGCGGGTTCTCATCACAGAAGGTAGAGGCAGGAGTTAATAGAGGAGTTTGAGCAACTATGGTAGATCCAGAGCTCGTAGGAAGTCTAAGAACCGATCCAAATCAAGAGCTAGAAATTGCTACAATTGTGATCAACCAGGTCACTTTAAAAGAGATTGCCCAAATCCAAGGAAGGGCAAAGGTGAAACCAGTGGCCAGAAGAATGACGACAACACAACCACTGTGGTACAAAATAATGATAATGTTGTTCTCTTCATAAATGAAGAGAAGGAATGCATGCACTTGGCAGGTCAAGAGTCAGAATGGGTGGTTGACACAACAGCATCTTACCATGCCACATCGGTAAGAGATCTTTTTTGCAGATATGTAGCAGGTGATTTCGGCACTGTGAGAATGGGTAACACAAGTTACTCAAAGATTGCGGGGATTGGTGACATATGTATCAAGACAAATGTCAGATGCACATTGGTTCTAAAAGACGTGCGACATGTACCTGATTTACGGATGAACTTGATCTCGGGAATTTCTTTAGACCGAGATGGATACGAAAACTATTTTTCAAATCAAAAGTGGAGACTCACCAAGGGATCATTGGTGATCGAAAAGGGAGTTTCTCGTGGCACGTTGTACAGGACAACTGCAGAAATATGCCGAGGAGAACTGAATGCAGCACAAGATGAGATTTCTCCAGATTTGTGCCACAAAAGAATGGGTCATATGAGCGAGAAGGGATTGCAGATTCTTTCTAGAAAATCACTCATTTCTTATGCTAAAGGTACACCGGTAAAACCTTGTGACTACTATTCATTTGGTATATTCTAATGTTTGTGGTCCAATGGAAATTGAATCGATGGGTGGTAACAAATATTTTGTTACTTTTATTGATGATGCGTCACGAAAATTGTGGGTTTATATTTTGAAAACCAAAGATCAGGTGTTTCAAGTTTTCCAGAAGTTTCATGCTTTGGTGGAAAGGGAGACAGGTCGAAAGCTAAAGCGTCTCCGAAGTGATAATGGAGGTGAGTACACTTCAAAAGAATTTGAAGAGTACTGTTCAAGTCATGGGATCAGAAATGAAAAGACAGTTCCTGGAACCCCACAGCACAACGGCGTAGCCGAGAAGATGAACCGCACCATTGTTCAGAAGGTGAGAAGCATGCTAGGAATGGCTAAACTGCCTAAGTCATTCTGGGGTGAAGCAGTCCAGACAGCCTGTTACCTGATCAATAGGAGTCCATCAGTACCATTGAAGTTTGACATCCCAGAGAGAGTTTGGACCAACAAGGAGGTGTCCTACTCACATCTAAAGAAGTTTGTTTGCAGAGCTTTTGCACATGTACCAAAGAGCAGAGAACAAAGCTGGATGATAAATTTGTTCCCTGCATATTCATCGGATATGGATATGAAGAGTTCGGGTACAGATTGTGGGATCCTGTAAAGAAGAAGGTCATCAGAAGCAGAGATGTAATCTTCCGAGAAAGTGAAGTTGGAACTGCTAATAATATGTCAGAGAAGGCCAAGAATGGTATAATCCCTAACATTGTTGCATTTCCTTCTACTTCTAACAATCCCATAAGTGTAGAAAGTAGGCCGACGAGGTTGCCGAGCAAGGGGAGCAACGTGGTGAGGTTATTGAGCAAGGGGAGCAACTTGATGATGATGTCGAGCAAGTGGAGCACCCCAATCATGGAGAAGAACAACCTCAACATCTGAGGAGATCAGAAAGGCCAAGGGTAGAGTCATGCAGGTACCCTTCCATAGAGTATGTCCTCATCAGTGATGAGAGGGATCCAGAAAGTCTTAAGGAGGTATTGTCCCATCCAGAAAAGAACCAGTGGATGAAAGCTATGCAAGAAGAGATGGAATCTCTTCAGAAAAATGGCACGTACAAGCTGGTTGAACTTTCAAAGGGTAAAAGACCACTCAAATGTAAGTGGGTCTTTAAACTCAAGAAAGATGGAATGACAAGTTGGTCAGATACAAAGCTCGATTGGTGGTTAAAGGCTTCGAACAGAAGAAAGGTATTGATTTTGATGAAATTTTCTCACGTGTTGTCAAAATGACTTATATTCGTACAATCTTGAGCTTAGCAACTAACCTAGATCTTGAAGTGGAGCAGTTGGATGTGAAAACTGCATTTCTTCATGGAGATCTGGAAGAGGAGATTTATATGGAGCAACCAGAAAGATTTGAAGTAGCTAGAATAAAACACATGGTGTGCAAATTCAATAAGAGTCTTTATGGGTTGAAGCAGGCACCAAGACAGTGGTATGAAGTTTGACTCATTCATGAAAAGTCAAACATACATAAAGACCTATTTTGATCCATGTGTATACTTCAAAAGATTTTCTGATAATAACTTTATTATATTGTTGTTGTATTTGGATGGCATGTTGATTGTAGGACAAGACAAGGGGCTAGTTGCAAAGTTGAAGAAATATTTGTCCAAGTCATTTGATATGAAGGACTTGGGCCCAGCACAACAAATTCTGGGGATGAAGATAGTCCGAGAGAGAACAAGCAGAAAGTTGTGGCTATCTTAGGAGAAGTACATTGAACGTGTACTGGAACGCTTCAACATGAAAAGTGCTAAGCGAGTCAGCACACCTCTTGTCGGGCATCTGAAGTTGAGCAAGAAGATGTGTCTTACAACGGTGGAGGAGAAAGGGAACATGGCCAGAGTTCCTTATTCTTCAGCAGTCGGAAGCTTGATGTATGCAATGGTACTGCAGACATGATATTGCTCATGCAATTGGTGTTTATTAGAGGTTCCTTGAAAATCCTGGAAAAGAACATTAGGAAGCAGTCAAGTGGATACTCAGGTACCTAAGAGGTACTGTAGGAGATTGCTTGTGTTTTGAAGGATCTGATTCAATCTTGAAGGGCTACATAGATGCTGATATGGCAGGTGATATTGATAATCGTAAATCTACTACTGGATACATGTTCACATTTTCAGGGGGAGCTATATCATGGCAGTTGAAGTTGCAGAAATGTGTTGCACTCTCTACAACTGAAGCAGAGTATATTGTCGCTACTGAAGCTGGCAAGGAGATGGGATGGCTAAAACGATTTCTTCAAGAACTTGGATTGCACTAGAAGGAATATATAGTCTATTGTGACAGCCAAAGTGCAATAGACTTGAGCAAAAACACCATGTACCATGCAAGGACAAAGCATAGTGAGATATCACTAGACTCGAGAAAGAATAGAGGATGGATCTATGCAGGTCAAGAAGATCCATACAAGTGAGAATCCTTCGGATATGCTGACCAAGGTGGTACCAAGAGACAAGTTCAAGTTATGCAAAAAACTTGTTGGCAATGCACTCAAACTAGCAACCCCGATGTTGCCTCCTTCAGGTGAATGAGACTGGAAGGGGAGATTGTGGGATGCATCCCATTGGTTGTCAATAGTTGGCAATAGCATTGTGCCTATTTTGCCTATGAATTTACTTTGACAGAGAAGCTTGGCGGAAGATTTTACTTGGAGCCAAAGTATGCAAAGATGTGGAGGAGAATTTTGTATCACACTTGGAGGACAAACTTGAGAGAAAGAAAGAGGGAGGCATCACAAACAGTGTATAAAAAAATAGTCTGTGAGGAAAAATAGAGAGTGTGAGCGATATTGTCGTAAGGTGGGAATATCAAAAGAGGGTTATTTCTTTTGAGTATTGTAGTGGTCTTTGTAGTATTTTACTCGGGCGTACAAAGTATAAAATTCCTTATTATAGTGATATCAGTTGCTCCTCTCGGGGTCGTGGTTTTTTCTCTTGTTCAGAAGGATTTTCCATGTAAAAATCTTGGCGTTAGTGTCACCCTTTTATTATTGTTGATTATCGTATCTCGATGCTACGTTATTATTCCGCTTTTATTACTATGAATATTATTTTTGTGGGGAGTTTATTTCCAACCGAATCAATGTACTTAGAAGAAAAAACAAAGATATATATCGATATATACTAATGTGCCTTTTGGTCTTCATTATTAGGCACTACAAGTTTCGTGGAAGTTATAACAGAATTAGTCTCATTTACACAGCAGCCTTATCCACAGTAAAGGATCTTGTGCTTGTGGTATCAGACGTAGACCAATTTTACAAATGATCTAATAGAACGAACATAAAGTTAAGATAAAGACAAATCTTGGATAATATTCTTTGGCATAATTCCATTATTGCGAAGGCTAAAGTCAGAAATGAGTCGTGATCTTTTTGTTCTCTTTCTAACTCCGACTTCATAAATACCAAAAATATAATTTTCTATTTGTAGTGTTATTCAGTCGTCTTCCAAACTAATCTTCAATTTTAGTTATCTCAAGAAGTATGTTAAAGAAAACGGAAAAAGAAATTAAGACTTAGGAGATCATCGATTGTATTATCTTCTTGTGAGTGTGAAAATGACTCCCAACACCTTGGCAAGATTGGTAGTTGGTAATTCCGTTTAAAATTGGATATGAAAATGGATATAATAATATATGCATTATGTATTTTTTTTTTTAATAAAAACCTACTACATAAAGTTATCCACGTGTTGCAAAATCATAAAATAATTTGATATATATGTGGTAGCTAGATAGATATGAAAAGACATTCAAAAAGATATATAGCCAACCATAGTCCTTAAGTCATAAATGGGAGCAAGCTTCCTAGGAGAGGGCAAATAAAACATTGAATCAATCAACTACGACGTTGAAAACTAGCTAGATAAGAACAACGAACATGAATCTTTGTATTCTTATGTGTAATTAAGTAAAAATAAGAGGTGGTGATGGAGTGGATGATGGAACTAACACGAAACGTGGCAAACAACGATTTCATTTGCTTTTCAATTCTTCTATTCCTATCTACTCTAGCCTTGTAAAATTTCATAGATTGGCTCTCAAGTCAGTCCATTTCTATGTAAAGTGGTTATGACGTACATGAGATGGAGAATTGTCATTGGGTTTTCTAAAGTGATTAAACCTCAAAAATCGTTTTCTGGGAAGTTTTTCCTTATCTTGTTACGTCTTCTTATCCGTATATATGGGAAATAAATTCTTTTCAAACTTATTTAAGATGGTAGCCATAATATCGGTGATTGACTGATTGGAGAGTTTGTGGTTTACGGTTCAATTTACAGTCATTTAGAGAGCTAACGATTAACTTCTATTTTTTAGCACATATATAGCGTAAAATTCCAAAAACATGAAAGTAAACCCAGTTTCTTCAACTTAATTACTTGACTAATGGTTATTAAGTTTGTCTTTTAAGAAGAAGAAATAAAACGAGAAAACTGTCTGTGCCGGTTTGAATACAAGAAAAGATAAATTAAAGAATACTAAGTGGAAATTAAAGTAAGGATAATTAGACTAGGTCAAAGTTAATGTTGTGCTCCTGGAATTGAGAATTCAATCCTATGAAGTAACAAATCTGATTGATATCGTAGAAACTAATTCCCTTTGGTGTCCATCATTTAGGCACTGGAAATATCGTGGAAGTTATAATCCAACGTAACTCCTCTTATCCTTGCAGTCTTATCCAAGTAAAAGCAACAATTGTTCCTGTTGTTAGATATAGATTTTCACAAGTTAATAAAAGATCCATTAGAAGCTAGACAAAGACAGTGATATTAGATTAAAACCACTTGGAAACAAATTTTAGGTCATATTTTTTGTTAATTCCGATGATCTTAACAAATATTAACTCCTTGTTGGAAGATAACGTGGACAAAGGGCACTATCGATAACAACCTATAGTATATCGTGATGTTTCTTAATATTTTGAAGTTGATTATATAGTACCACCATAATTATAATTCATACAACAAAACGAAGAAATTCTTTTTTTTTTTTTGGTTAACCAACTTACTCCAAAACCGTTACATATCTTTCTGCCAAGGTATGTAGTTTGTGCTTAACTCAACATCATATAGCTCACGAGAGAAGGATTGTTCAAGTCCATATAAGGAGATCGTTAGCCCATATCAACTAAGCGGGACTTTAACCCACTCTAACACCTCCTCGCGGCTCAGACCTGCAACTGGAGCATGGCAATATAACACAGGGTCCAAACGAATGAACCTAGCTCTGATACCTTGTCAAGATATGGACCTTGGGTCTAACTCAGCCCCGAAAATGAGTTCGTGAGGGGAGGATTACCCAAGTTAATATAAAGAGACCTCCAACCTATTCTCCAACCAAAGTGATGTTGTTATTATTCGTCTTTAGGCATTATACTCTAATTTGATAATACAAAGAATAAAGAACACTTCTAATCTACTGTGGTTAATTCCTATACCTCTCCACCATTAATTTTTTGTGACATTTCTAGATGGTATGTATATGCAGAATGGGAGAATGAAGTTACTACTTCATAAATGGTTCACATTCATTCATATGTCAGTTTCTTAATTTTTGTGACTTCGTTTGTGAAAAGATACAAATTTTTCAGAAGGTTTGAAGTTATTGTCTTTATGACAATTTTGTCATTGAACCAAAATAATGTTACATAACATTAACTCCCATTTGGCCTCATACATTTTTCTAATGAAAGAAATGTGGATGATTTGCCTATATAAACATCATCATTTGTGAGCTAAATAACTACCAAAATATTTATTCTCTCATCTTCTCAAAAGACTATTCTTCTTCCTATTTTTCCTGGGCAATTTTTTTTTGTGCAAAATCCAAACTTCCAGCCACGAGTGCACGTGTTTGGGAGTACTGTGAAACCTTGGAGAGCGACCGGTCTTAATGATTTGCACTCAGTCGGACCAAAATCGCTTTCAAGACAGTTGCTTGCCACGACACAGTATTTATTCGATAAGTTATTTCTATTCTTTTGTTATTCTTGGTCAATATTATCAACTATTTTTATAACAATTTGAAAGCGATTACACATATAATATTGGTCAATGGCTACAACTTTGAATAAAACTCTTCTTGATCTGTCAAAGCTTGAGCCTTTGGATGGAAATAATTATAAGCGTTGGTCCGAGAAACTTCTGATTTTCTTCGAACAATTAGAAGTTGATTATGTTTTGTTCAACGAATCTTCTGCTAATGTTGTTTTTAATACTACTGTTGTTGTTGATGGTTCAAATACTACTGCGGCTATTGTTGTTGATGATGCTGCTAAAAAAAATTCGAAAAAGATAATAAAACTGTTCAAAGGCATCAGCTTAACTATATGACTAACCCTCTGTTTGATTTATTTATAAATTATAAATCTGCTAAAGTCATATGGAATAATTTGGAGAAGAAAAATGGTGCAGATGATGAGGGGAAAAAGAAGTAGGTGGCTGGAAAGTGGATCAAGTTTCATATGGTTGTTAATAAGCCAATTATGGAGCAGGTTCACGAGTATGAAAACTTGATTGCTGATGTTCTGAACGAAGGCAAGGAGATGTGTGAGATTTTTCAAGCTAATATTATGTTTGAAAAGTTTCCTCCTTCCTGGAGTGATTACAGGAACCAGCTCAAGCACAAGAAAAAGAACTTAACTCTCCAAAAACTGATCAGTCACATGAGGACTGAGGAAGCAAACCGTCTCAAAAATGAAGAGGCAGAACATTAGGATAAGATGAAATATCTCTCTTAATTCTTCTAAAGCTAGCATTGTGGAATCTCCTAGTACTTTTGTGAAAGACAGATTTAAAGCAAATAGAAAAAAAGGCAGAAGAAAGGATTTGTGAAGAAGCAGAATTACTTCAATAAACCGGAGGGCTAACGTCGAAAGGACCTTTCTATTTTTTTGAAAAAATTAGTCACAAGGCTTTCCAGTGCAACCAAAGACAAGGACAAAGCTAGAAGAATGGAGGGAAAACTCTAGTTCAAGCTAACCTTATGAAATTGGGGATGTGATTGTAATTCTGGTCATTGAGGCAAATATGGTGGCTAGCAAGACTGATCGATACTAGACACAGGCACTTCAAGGAACCTCTGCACCAACAAGGAATTGTTCCATGATTTTGAGGAGTCTACTGATGGCGAATGTGTTTACATGGGTAACTACACTACGGGTGGAGTTATGTGTAAAGGAAAAGTTCTTCTTAAGTTAACTTCTGAAAAAACTTTAGCATTTAATAATGTTCTGTACGTTTCCTCCATTTGTAGAAACTTAGTTTCTGGTGCACTTCTCAACAAAGCAGGCCTTAAACTTATTTTGTTAATAGAATAAAATTATTATTTCTCGTGGTGGAGTCTTTGTTGGGAAGGGTTATCTTAATGGAGGTTTATTTGTACTAAACAATGTTCAAGAGATTACTAGTAAGCAAGTATTACTAATTCTGCTTATATCGCGGAGTTTATTGATTTGTGGCATGGTAGGCTAGGTCATATTAATATTGCTTCTAATAAAAGACTTAGAAAAATAGAATTAATTCTTGCGGTTAATGTTTATAATTTTTCTAAGTGTCATGTTTGTGTAGAAGCAAAATATACCAAAAAGCCTTTTAAATTTGTAAATAGTAAAAAGATAGAATTGCTTGAACTAATGCATTTAGACTTAGCTGGTTTCAAGAACCATGTTAGTAAGGGTGGAAAGAAATAATGCATCACTTTTGTATATGACTTTTAGAGATACACTAAGATATATCTTCATAAGTTTAAGGATGAGGCTGAAAGTATGTTTTTAAAATGCAAAGCAGAAGTAGAAAATCAATTGGATAGGAAAACCAAGAGACTTAGGTCTGGTAGGGATGGTGAATATAGTACTAATACTCTAGAGGATTTTTGTGAGAAAAATGATACTATATATGAGGTTAGTTCTCCCTATATTCCCTAACAAAATGGTCTAGCTGAATGAAAAAATTGAACCCTTAAAGAAATGAAAAATTTTATGCTTTTGAGTTCAGGTTTATCAGACAAGATGTGGGAGGAAGCTGTCTTATCTGTGTGTTATGTTCTTAATAGAGTCTCTCATAAGAAGTTAGATAAAACTCTTTATGAGTTATGGAAAGGATTTGCCTCTAACTTGAAAATTCTAAAAGTGTGAGGGTATTTGGCTAAGGTTAGTCTACCTGAAGTTAAACAAGTAACTATTGGACCCAAGACTTTTGATGTCGTTTTTATTGGTTATGCTCAAAACAGTGTTGCATATAGATTTATATTTTTGAATGATCATTTTATTTGTGAATCTAGAGATGCAGAATTTTTGGAGCATGATTTTTCATTGAAAGATAATGTTCCTACTGATATGCCTACATCTATGTCTGTTAATTCTCATATTGTGCCTTCTTCAAAAGTATTATACAAATTATCATGAAAATGAACTAAGAAAGAGTAAGAGACGTAGACTTGAAGTTAGCTTTGGTCATGACTTTATCACTACTTTCTTGACTGAAATATTGATCTTGATCTTGATCTTTTGAATTATGAATTAGTGTCTATCTATTTAATATAAGAAGACCCTAAGATTTATGATGAAGCAATGAGGACAACACATGCTAGTGTTTAGAAAGAGGCCATTAAAAGTGAATTAGACTTTATAGTTTCTAATCACACTTGGGACTTGTCTGATTTGTCTAAAGCTTGTAAACCCATAAGTAGCAAGTGGATATTTAAGAAGAAATTGAGGTTTGATGGTACAATTAAGAAATATAAGGCTAGACTTGTTATTAGGGGTTTTAACCAAAAGAAATGCATTGGCTACTTTGATACTTATTATCCTGTGACTAAAATATCAACTATTAGATCTGTTTTTGCCTTAGCCGCTATCTATAATTTAGTGATACATCAAATGGATGTTAAAATGGCTTTTGTGAATGGTGATTTAGAGGAAGAGATCTATATGACTCAATCCAAGAGTTTTTGGTATCCAAGAACATGAGGATAAAGTATGCAAATTGAGAAAGTATTTATATGGTCTTAAACAGGCACCTAAGCAATGGTATGAAAAGTTTAATAGCACACTAGTAGATAATAAGTTTGTTGTTATTTCATCTGATACTTGTGTTTATTTCAAGATGGTAGGATCAAATTGTGTGATTATATGTCTGTATGGGGATGAAATGTTAATCTTTGGCCCTAATGTAGGTGTTGTAAATGAGACTAAGAATTTGTTGTCTTTTAAATTTGAAATGAAAGATCTTGGAGAAGCAGATGTGATTTTAGGGATTAAAATTAAAAGAACTGCTAATGGTTATTCATTGTCTCAGTCATATTACATTGAGAAAATGTTGAAAAGGTTTGATTGTTTTGATGTAGCTCCTGTGAGAACTCCTTATGATCCTAGTATACACTTGAGAAAAAAATAAAGAATCTCGTGTTTCTCAAACTGAGTATGATAAAATAATTAGTAGTGTAATATTTCTCATGAATTATACACGACCTGATATTATTTATGTTATTAGTAAATTGAGTAGATATAGTCACAACCCCAGTAGTGAACACTGGAATGTTCTTCATCGTTTGCTAAGGTATTTGATATGCACTATGGATTGGTGTTTGCATTTTAATAACTTTTTGGCTATTTCAAAAGGCTTATGTGATGCAAACTGGGTTACTGACAATGATGAAGTTAGCTCCACTAGTGGCTATGTGTTTACTTTGGGTGTAGGTGCTATTTCGTGGAAGTCTTCAAAACAAACTTGTATAGCACGTTCGATTATGGAATCTGAGTTTATTGCTCTCGAGTTATCAGAGCAAGAAGCTGAATGGCTAAGAAACTTATTGGCAGATGTGCATTTATGAGGAGGACAAACTTCACCAGTTTCTTTACATTGTGACTCACAAGCCACAATTGGAATTTTCACACTACTAAAAATCCGGCAAAAAGCAACCAAAAATTTGCGAACAAAAATTGGCGACCAAAATTGGTATATCAAAAAAAGCGACCAAAGTTGGTCGCTAAATTGGATAAAATTAT
>ML338346.1:0-12653 GCA_005239505.1 Nicotiana paniculata
TCAGTCATCAAACTCTCCAGTCTCACTCATGGGCTCAAAATATCATGAAACTAGCCTGAAACAATAATATGAGGATGCAATCAATGGAAACTGAGCCTGGTATATGACATAAAATACAGGTACAAGACTGAGTACAAAATATCAGTAAAACAGTAAAGTGACAGCAAGAAATGACCATGAATATTGTTCTGGGGTTGTCATTTAGCCATAAATATTGTTGTTTAACATTAGCTTAACCTTGATTATAATTCATTAATTTTTGGCTGTTTCTTCAATTCTGTGATTAATTTCTTAATTGCCTGGCCAGCAGTTAGGTTCTATTTACTGTCTATGCTATGCTTGCGAAAGCCGTGTATAGATTAGAGAAGAATTGAAGAGAGCGCGATCTTAACTCTTAGGGGGAGCGGATTTGTGGTTAGGATAGGAATATACCTAGTTACCGTGCTTAATTACATATCGTAAACTTAATGCGTTCTTAATAGATTAATTTCATAGGAATATAGGCGTTAATCTATTTCGAATAGGCGAGTACTACTTCGGGAGAAGACTATGAGAGAAATTATAGATTAATTAGCAACCATGAGTGAATTGTATGAAAGGGAGAGTTAACTAGAACACAATATGAATGGTGAATCGATCACAACCCTGGAATATTTATCTCTACTGAATACACAACAATCAACTCGTTACTTTATAATTTAGTCATTACTTAGGATCATAGTTTAATATAATCATATTCTTGGATTTTGATTTTGGCTTGATTGAATAATAATTTTAGTAATTTAATGAGTAGTGGATACAAGTCTTTGTGGGTTCGACACTCGACTTATCATTTTATTACTTGTACGACTACGTATACTTGCGTGTGCCTTTGATAGCAACAAGTTTTTGGCAACAACGCCAAAAACTTGTTGCTCTCAAACGCATAAGCAAGTATACATGGTCGACAAGTAATATAGTATTATAAGTCCAGATATCGTACCCACAGGGACTTGTGATTAACTGCTAACTAAATAAAACCAAACAATTAATCTATTCAATCAAATCCTAACGTATCAATATTTAACTAAAATTTAATCTAGAGTAACAAATTAAGATATTAAAGAAACGAGTTGGCGAAATTAAACACGAATTCAAGTAGAGCCGATATTCTAGAGCTATGAGTTGGCTAACAATCCAGTTGAGTCTTTCACTTAAATCGTCTAATTAATTTATCTAGTTTATTGATTGACAGGGTTAATACTACTCGTCTATTCAAGCTAACCTAACGCCTATATTCCTATGGAATTAGGATTAACAAAAACGTATTAATAATTCCTGTATAGTAACCAATCAAGTCGATTAGGTATATTTCTATCCTAAACCGAAAATCTGCCCCCCCCCCCCCCCCCCCCNCAATTGGTGATCAAGCAATCAAATAATTAAGCGCAAGATTGAATAAATAAACCAATATGATAAAATAATAAGAACAATTCAAAATTCAAACTACAACGTTCATGTAGCACCCAAAACTCTACAACTAATAAACTATGAAATTAAAGGAAGAGAAGATAAGAAAAACTAGGTAGAAGCCTCCTCCAAGCGTGGTGTGTGTTCCCCCACGTGAATTTTCCTTCAAAATATGTTAGATCCACTCCAAATTATGTTTAGGATCCCTTTTATACGAGTTGGGGTCGTGTAGGACCGAAATAACCTTTTCCCGAACGAAAATAGAAAAAACACCGCAACATAGCGTCCAGGCCAGAGCCAAGAGCTGGAAACAAAATTGTTTTTTACGTTTCATTAACTTCATTCCTTAGCTGCAAACTTTTGAATTCTTATTTCCACTTTGGTTGTCTCCACTTGGGGGGACAAAACCCAAAGGGTGTCCCCCTTTTTTTTATTAATTTAATTTTTTTTTCTTCCGCATTTTATCCAATTTTGCTTCAAAAATCTTAATCTTCACACAACATTATTCCTACATAATTAAAATATAATATTACGCAAAAAATAGTATAACTAATACTCAAATGACGATTAAAAGTACTATAACATGAGGCAACAACGAGAAAATATATGCATTTTTGACCGAACATCACCGATGCAAATAACACGAAATAAATGTGTGAAAGCTTAAACATGCTCTTAAGACAATTAGGCAATTCATAACCGAGAAAAGAAGCATTTCTGTACAGGGTATTGAAAATGACTCTATGGTCGCTACATGCCAATACATATACTATAAGTGATGCTCCATGATGTCAGCCTCAAATTCCCTCACTCTCGATATCTCAACCACTCGGTATTGTATATGGCTCATACGGCCCAGGGAAGATCCATCCCGGAATATATACAACGTTGACCATAGGTCACCCAGTACCGAGGAATAAGGGCAATCTAGCCCTATGGAGAAGATCCATCTCCAGGTAACAAGTACTTCTGACAAGATCCATGCCCAGGGAAGATCCACCCCTCAATCATATCAACCGCGCTCACTGGGGAGGGGGGGGGGGGTGTTACAGACTCTGTAGGGGATTCTCAGCCCAAGCGCTATCATAACATTAATATATCCGCTGCTGCGTGCAACCCGATCCCATATCTGTCACTCACAATCAGCTCTGCGGCCTCACTCAGTCATCAAACTCTCCAGTCTCACTCATGGGCTCAAAATATCATGAAACTAGCCTGAAACAGTAATATGAGGATGTAATCAATGGCAACTGAGCCTGGTATATGACATAAAATGCATGTACATGACCGAGTACAAAATATTAGTAAAAAAAAGTAAAGTGACAGCAAGAAACGACCACTTGGGTCTCCACAATACCGACAATAAGCCTAAACATGATATCTAACATGATCGACCATTCAACTACCTTATCACATAGTGAAAACATGAATATCAACAAGATAGAGTCACTATATGGTGCCTTAGAGCCAACCAAGTCACAATTCTCACGGTGCACGCTTGCACGCCCGTCACTTGGCATGCGCGTCACCTCAATACCAATCACTTAACAGTAAATTTTGGGTTTCGAAATCTCAGGTCCATGTTTGAAAGCGTTACTTACCTCAAACCAAGCAAATATCTACTCCGCGATGCCGTTGCCTCTCAATTTAGCCTCCAAATGTCCCGAATCTAGCCACAAGCAGTACGAGGCGATCAATATAGGCTAAAGGAACAAATTCCACAAAGAAAACATGAAATTTCACCCAAAATCCGAAATCAGCCCCAGGCCCACGTCTCTAAATCCGACAAAAATCACAAAATCCGAAAGCCCATTCACTCACGAGTCTAGCCGTACCAAATTTACCAAAATTCGACCTAAATTGCCCCTCCAAAACCCAAAGTTCACTCTCCAATCCCTAAGACCTAGACCCCTAATTTTCACTTCAAAATCTCACTAATTAAGTGTAAATCAATGGGAAAACACCATTACTAAGGATAATTAGGCTCAAGGAACTTACCTCAGTGATAAACCTCAAATTCCCTTACAAAATCTCCTCAAAATCCCCCAAGTCCGTGTTAAAAAATGTGAAAAATTCCCGAAGTCCTCTATTTATACTTTCTGCCCAGCAAAACCGCAACTGCGGTCCTAGTTCCGCATCTGCGGACAAGACTCCACTTCTGCGGAAATTCATTAAAAAATCTGACTCCGCTCTTGCGATCACTTGACCGCATCTGCGGCCATCGTGGATGCGGGATCCAAGCCGCAAATCCTTAAACCGTTTCTGTGACCACCGCAGGTGCATGATTTCCATCGCACCTGCGGCTCCCCGTTCGCTTCTGCAGCCTCGCACCTGCGGTCCCCACTCCGCAGATGCGGTCACACCAGTAGCAGCAGCTTCAGCTCCACTCAATCCGATGACCACCCAAAATCATTCTGAGGCCCTCGGAACCTCAACCAAATATACCAACAGGTCATATAACCCCTTACGAACTTAGCCAAACCTTCGAGTCACTCAAAACAACATCAAAACACCAAATTAGACCCGGATTCAAGCCTAAGAACTTCTAAACTTCTGAATTCCGCAAATGACGTCGAAACCTATCAAACCACGTTCGATTGACCTCAAATTTTACACACACGTCAAAAATGACACCATGAACCTATTCCAACTTCCGAAAATCCATTCCGACCCTGATATCAAAATTTTCATTGCCGACCAAAATTGCCAAATTTACTTTTGCCAATTCAAGCATATTTCTACTACGGACCTCCAAATCACATTCCGGACGCGCCCCTAAGTCCAAAATCACCTATCGGAGCTAATGGAACCATCAAAATTCAAATCCAAGGTCTTTAACACACAAGTCGACATCCGGTCGACTTTTTCCAACTTAAGCTTCCAATTAAGAGACTAAGTGTCTCAATTTATTCCGAAACCACTCCGGACCCGAATCAACCAACCCGGGAAGGTGTAATACAACTGTAAAGCACAAAAGAAGCATAAATGAGGGAAACTGGGCTATTATTCTTGAAATGACCGACTGGGTCATTACAGTGTTTTAAAACATTATCAGCACGCGTCTCGAATATTTTATTATATCGTCCCCTAAAGGAAGAGATAACTAAGTTGAGCCATTATATACCTACGACATTTCATATGCCATGTTGATCAGTCTGCTTATATTGTCCATTTTAGTCACGTTATGTTTTTCAATAATGTTTGGTCTTCTTGAACTTCAAAGTAAGCCACAAAATTCGACATACATGTTGAAGCGTTGCAGCAAAATTTTTGTATGGTTTCTATATCTAGCCACGAAAATGAAAAGGTAATATTGCAAATTCATAGTGCAATCTGAAGTATGCATCTGAGGTCTATCATAGCTTAAACTTGAAGATATACTAATATATTAAAACAAAAATTGAACTATTGGTTTACTCACTCTTTAAATTTTATATAATTTATTGCTATGACTGTTGTACTTACTATCATGAATTTCATGAGTCATATGTTGGTTCGGTGTGTGTGAAACACGGTAGGACCGTTAGATACTAATATTTAGTCCATTAAATAACCTTTTAGTGGTTCTATAAGTTATAACATAATTACTATAAAAGTTAGACATGTATATTAGGAAGATAATTATTACTATATCCTAGAGTTCCCATGAAATTAAATTTCAAGCATGGAAGAGCTAAATATTGTTCATCTAGAAAGGTGATTTTCTAACTCATAATACTTGTGTCACATGATCATATTGGAGGATTGGCCATATTACTTCAAGGATTTTAATTTGTTTTTAATACTATGTTGGGATTTTACTTTCCGATTTTTGTTTGGGTTCGTGATATGATTCTATTGCTTCTTTGAGAAAGAAAAACTTTTGTGAGTGAAAAACTTTACACTTAGTTTTCTATTTTGGAAAAGGCAATGTATTACGTTAATCTTCCGCCTTAGGCACATGAAAAATAATTTCAATTATATATCCATACTAAGTAATTAGATGCACATATCGTCTATTTTGTTTGATTTTTTTGAAAATCATCTTTAAAAATAATAATTATGGGGACCAATAGTATTTGATGTGCTTTAACATATTGATTGAGATATCAGACTGGATGGATACCTACTAATTGGCTTTCTCTTCTGATAATATAGTTCATATGTTGTATCAAATTAAATATATAATAAAGTGATGCAAATAGTTAAGTTTTATTTATCACTAGACGACTTTATACTTATAACCATTAAAAAGGGAAATACTTAAGAGTTGTATGATGACTGAATACGGTGATAAAATTGATTAAAGGTAAGACAGTGTGTTTAAGTCCCAGCACACCATGAGAGCAAAACATCGGGTTCTAGTCCTGATGCTCCATGATGATAAGAGTTGGATTTGAGTTCCAATCATTATGGCCTAACTTGCCTTCATATGGTAATGCATTGGGTTTGAGTTCTAATGCACCATATTGATGATATAATGACGACTAAAGTAAAATAATGTATTTCATGAAAAAGCATGAAGCGTGTCCCACTTGATTTGCTCCATTCTTGAAGTGAATGTGATAGCGATGCATAATAAGTCTAAATAAAGACAAATGATTGATCAATGAACGTGAGTGTACCAAAGATCAAAATAATAATAGTCATCATTATGGTAATTATTAAAAGGTGAACAATAAGTTTTCTCAAAATAACTCTTCAAAGGTGAAGGAAATATGTATCAATGTGACCTGTAAATATGAGGCACGTTCAAATAATTATGGTCCATTCCTTAAAAATGTGACTTGTGATAAGCATTTTAAATGCATACTCATTAGTGAATGAGAAAATATATATGTGATATTAGTTATGCATAAGAATATGCTTATGCTTGGTTGAATAAATACTACAACTCACCTTTAATGGAGGTTTGAGAGAATCAAAGAGTCAACCCAAAATCTCCACAAACTTTGATCCCCCACCCACCAAACCAAGCTACTTACTCTAAGTCAAGAGGGAATATGGCTAAGATCAAAGTTGAAATTGATCTCTTGAAAGCTAAGGAAGACTCAATTTGGCTGGGATTTAATAGGCCAGGTGGCTCAGATGATAGAAGATGGTTGGAAGTAGAATATGAAGGTGTTACCTCCTATTGTCATTACTGTAAAATGCAAGGGCACAATGTGAAGAAATGCAGGAAGAAGATCTCGGATGAACAAAACAAAAATCAGAAAAAGGAACCAACAGAAAATAACTTGAAGATTGATATAGTCAAGAAAGATGAGGATGGTTTCCAGCAAGTTATCAAAAAGAAAGCTGGAAGAAGAAATGCTAGAATTGTTATCCAAGAGCCATATCCAACAGAGCCTCTAATTCCAAAGTTGCCCATGGTTATTGGTGAAGGCAAAGAAAAATAGGACACACAACAGGTGGATGAGAATAAAATGAATGCAGATGCTCAAAAGAAAGGAGGCAATCACCAAAGTATTCAACAGGCAAACCAAAAGAAGCAGAAAAAGAACAAAAAAGCAGTGCCGTGGAAGGATCAAAGACCAAATAAAGAAGACACACATTCAACATCATCTAACTTAGTTGATCAGATACAACTCAGCTCTCCATCAAGCTAAGAACCTACAATAACCAAATACAAGAACAAACCAAAAACACAAACCAAACCAACTAGTTCAATACCATCCAGTCAAAAACCAACTACCCATCCAAGCACTGAAAATGCTCAAATCAAATTAATGCACAGTAAATCACCAAACAATACAAGAACACTCAACCAAGGACCAAAACCTACCATCCTACCTGCACATTCCAATAATGAAACTAGCTAGTATAACACTTAACTAAGTAGTAGTAGTTCTGAATCGGAGGAAGTTAAAGAAACTTTTGATGAACAAGAGCAAATAGAAGAAGACACAAGCACAAAAGAGGGGGAAGTAGGATCCAACAGCGAAGAAGATTATGGAAGCATGGAGGATGTTTCCTCAGACAGTGATGAAGAAGCTGAGTAATTAGCCCAAACATTCAGTTCAAGACCACCTGATATAGAAGTTGAACAGGCAATCGGGGAAATTGATGACCAAATGAATCTCTATCCAAGAGAGATACACTTCTCTAAAGGTGGAAGAGGCAACAGAGACAAAAGGGGAGGAAAGACAAATGCTCAAGCCATTGTGACTAGGTCACAGGCCAAAATTAGGCACTCTAATAAGTGATAAATGATTAAGTCCATCATTTGGAATGTTAGAGGCATCAATTTACAAGGTGCCTTTGATATACTTAAACAACTCAGAAGAAGACACAAAATCTCTTTTATGGCTTTGATGGAACCATTTTGCAGAAAATCAAAAGTGAATAAGTTCAAGAGAAGGTTGGGGTAACACTGGGCGCACTCTTAACCCTAAAAAAAATTTTGGCTCTTTTGTGATCAACAGTTTGATTGTACAATATTGCAAGATACAGACCAACAATTAACTTGCTTTATTAGTGATCACGAAGAATCATTCTTAGTTACTATCATATATGCTAAGTGCAAATAGTATTAGAGGGAAGCTCTTTAGGAGAACTTGAGAGATATGTTTCAGCACATTGATCTCCCTTGGTTAGTAGTCAGTGATTTTAATTGTATTACTGAACCTGCGGAGAAAAAGGGAGGAACAACACATAAAATGAAATACAGTATGCCATCTTTAAACTGCATTTCAGATTGCTCTCTAATTGATATAGGATATATTGGCTCCACCTTCACTTGGTGTAATGGGAGAAGTTGAAGGAAGATGGTATAAGAAAGATTAGATAGAGCTCTCATGAATCATGAATGATCTCAGAGATTTGCAAACACCACAGTCACCCACTTGATTAAGATAGGATCAGATCACTCACCCTTGCTTATTAGTGTTGCAATATCTCAAAATACTTATTAAAAGTACTTTAAGTTTCTTGCTTTGTTGACCAATGAACCTGACTTCAACGATATTGTAAGGAAGGCTTGGGCAGAGGAAGTCATTGGTTCACCACTCTAGAGAATCCACCTGAAGCTTAAAAACACTTGTAAGAAACTTACTTGGTGGTCCAAGAATTGTGTGGGAAATGTTTTTGAAAAGACAAAGGAATTGGAAGACAAAGTTGCAGAATTTGAAGAATTATGCAAACAGGATAATACCGATAATAGTAGAATGGCATTGAATAATGCCAACGCACAGCTGATATTGCGCACAAGAGGGACGAAGCCTTTTAGATACAAATGTCGGGAATGAGGCGGTTCAAGGATGGAGATGCCAATTCAAAATTCTTTCATTCCATGATAAAAATGTCAAGAGAAGAAGATTAAACCTCCAGAAGATGAAGGGGGAAGACAACACCTAATTGAAGGAAATGAAGCTATTGCTAAAGAGGCCATAAGCTTCTTTGAAAATTAATTCACCAAACAGAATCAACAAGGAGATCTTACTGTCTTGAGTTGCCTTCCCAAGGTAATCTTTGAGGAGGACAATGACATGTTGGGAGCATATCCTACAATGAAGAAAGTGAAGGAGGTTGTCTTCTCAATGAGCTCAAATAGTGCTCCTGGTCCAGATGGGGTCTCAGGAAAATTCTATCAACATTTGTTGGGAGATCATCTTAGAAGATTTATATAACATAAGGTACACCTTTACCTAGATCATCCACTCATACATGACTTATCTTATTATCGAAGGTAGACAATCCTCAGAGTTTTATTTTAGTTGCAAGATCATTTCCAAAATGCTGAAACCACACTCTCTAAAGTTCTTCACAAAGTGATTTCTCAAAGTCAGACTGGTTTCTTGAAATACAGGCTTATTACTGATAACATCATGCTCACGCAAGAAATGGTGCACAGTATTAAGCAACCCAGCATCAGTGGAAATGTGGTCTTGAAGTTGGACATGGCTAAGGCATTTGACAGAGTAAACTGAATTTATATCTGTCAAGTACTAAGGCAATTTGGGTTCTCTGAATTCTGGATAGATATGGTTTTCAGACTGCTTAGCAACAATTGGTATTCTATAAATATTAATGGAGGCAGATATGGGTTTTTCAAATCTAAAAGAGATATCAAGAAGGGTGATTCCATTTCCCCTTCTCTATTTATCATTGGAGCCGAACTTCTTTCTATTCTCATGGACCAGTTGAAAAGTGAGGACTTCATCCATTATTCTGTAAACAGAGGATGTCCTATCGTCACTAATCTGTGTTATACGGATACTATTCTCTTCTCATCCGAAGATCCTTTCTCACTGATGTTCATGATGATGAAGTTGTCAATCTATGAGAAAACCTCAGGGCAACTAATAAACAAGATCAAGTCATGTTTTTAGTTAGTCCAAACACTTCTCAATATATAATTGAGGACATCATGCAGATTACTGGAGTTAATCATTTCAGATTTACTTTTACCTACTTTGGCGCACCTATTTACACTAGTAGGAAAAAAATGATCTATTTTGGGGGTCTAGTAGCTGAGCTTGCTATCAAAATGTAAGGATGGCAAGGGAATATGCTCTAATTTGGTGGCAAGGAAACCTGGATTTGTGATGACCCAAAAGGTCTTTCCGTATATTTCTAGCTAATTCTGTGTTCTGAGGTCGTGAGAACCTCCTTCTATCTCACCTCGATTTGCGTGCACAGCCCGGGCGTGTAGCCGGGAAGCCTTTATGTGAAAAACTGATAATTTTGTATTCGAAATTTGAATAAAGTTGACTTCGGTCAACGTTTTTGGTAAACGGACCCGGACCTGTGATTTGACAGTCCCGGAGGGTCCGTAGGAAAATATGGGACTTGGGCGTATGCCCGGAATCGAATTCCGAGGTCCCAAGTCCGAGAAATGAATTTTTAAAGAAAAATTATTTTCTGAAAAATATAAAGGTTTTTTGAAAATGAAATTTGAGGGGAAACCTGTGATATCGGGATCGTATCATGGTTCCGGAGCCCGGTACAGGTTCGATATGATTTATATGTGTTATCTGTGAAGTTTGGTAATAAACAGACTTGGTTTGACGTGATTCGGACCTTAAATGCAAAATTTGATGTTTAAAGAAGTTTTGAGAAATTCCATTGATTTTGAGGTTTAATTCGATGTTTATGATGTTATTTTGGTGATTTGATTACACGAATAAGTCCGTAGGATTTTGTAGAGGTTGTATGCATATATGTTTTTGAGTCCCGAGGGTCTCGGGTGTGATTCGGATAGGCTTCGAGCAAATTTTCCTCATTTTTCCACTACTGAACCTGTCATCTGGTTTCCTTCTATGCGATCGCATAGATGAAGTCGCGATCGTATTGTGTTGCTTTTGACCCCCCAGTTTTTCCTTCACTGCGATCGCATAACTCCATCCGCGATCGCAGAAGCCAGTCTGCCCCTTATACGTGATCGCATAAGATTCTCCACGATCGCAGAGCACATCTTACACCAGCAACCATTTCCTTCTACGCGATTGCGCCTTGATTCCCGCGATCGCGATTCACAAAGCACCTAGGCAGAATATACGTTTGCAAAATCGGGGTTTCACCATTTTAAACACATTTTGACTCCTAGAACTCGATTTTGGGGGATTCTTTGAGGGTTTTTCACACAAATCGAATGGGTAAATGTTCTTCCACTATAATTAATTATATTTCATGAATTAGTTCTTGTCTTTATCATTTAAATTGTGTTTTGGGTTGAGGGGATTGTGGATTTTGAAAGAAAACTTCAAAAATGAAAATTCATGATTTGAATGACCAAATGTTATCGGAATTGGATAAATTTAGTATGGGTGAACTCGTATCGGAATGGTAATCGAAATTTGTAAAATTTGTTGGGTTCGGGGTGCAAGCTCGGGGGTCGATTTTTATAATAATGTAAAGATTGAGACTTTATTATTCGGAATAGTTCCTTATACGTTTTACATGTATTTTGAAGTTATTTTAGTTGATTTTGAGCCGTCCGGAGGCCTTCCCGCCCGAGAAGTCTATTTTTGAGTACCGGGTTGTCGTCTTTGAGGTAAGTATCTTGCCTAACCTTGTGTGGGGGAACTTCCCCTTTAGGATTGAGTCTTCTATGTTGATTGTAGCCCGCGTACGCGAGGTGACAAGTGCGTACTCGGACTTATTTGTAAATAGATTGCCCTTTTAGGATTTTTGGTCCTTATGTTCCCCGTGTATATATTGAAATTGTTATATCTGAATTCCTGATTTCTAGTTTCATCTCTTCCTGCTCAAATTAGAAGTACTTGCCTAGCATTCCTTGTTTCTTATATGATCTTAATTGACTTAAGTGAAGAGTTTTCTTTTCCTACCGTTATACTATATCTTGCTTCATACGCTGCCTATGTGACTAAAACTAGTATAATCTCCCCCTATAATTGTCTAACAGTAATTGGAATATCTATACATTGGTGTCAATCATTCCCGTGAGTTGTACATTGTGATTTAAATGGTTTTTCCTTAACTACTACTTAGGTTTAATTGATGACCACCCATGTTGATGATATTTCTTTGATGCTGCCTATTTACTGAGCATTTGTTCAAGATGAGTTTAATCGGTGAAGCTAATTGTCTAAGTGAGATTGGTTATAGTTGATTCCCTTGCCATGATGATTTAGTTTCTTGGTTGCGAACTTGACTATAGAATCATTGTTATATTTGCCTTGTTTTCCCCTTGTTATGCTGCTTTCTCTTTGTGCTTGGCATTCCTTTCAGTGGCTACTTCTTATGAGTGAGTTTTTACCATTTTGGTGATTTAAGTCTTTGTATTGATTTGCTCATCGCACTTTGCATTCGGTCTTGTTTTCTTTTGCGCCTGATGTGGCAGTGTATGTTGTTTCTGTCGCATTCTGGTTGTTTTCCTCAGTGGCTGCATTGCATATTTAAATTGGGACTACAGACCGAGATCCAGGAGATTTCCCCTGTACTGCATTGCATATTTAAATTGGGACTACAGACCGAGATCCAGGAGATTTCCCCTGTACTGCATTGCATATTTAAATTGGGACTACGGACCGAGATCCGGGAGCTTTTCCCCTGTACTGCATTGAATATTTAAATTGGGACTATGGACGAAGATCCGGGAGCTTTCCCCCTGTACTGCATCGCATATTTAAATTGGGACTACGGACCGAGATCCGGGAGCTTTTCCCCTGTACTGCATTGAATATTTAAATTGGGACTATGGACGAAGATCCGGGAGCTTTCCCCCTGTACTGCATCGCATATTTAAATTGGGACTACGGACG
>ML338347.1:0-32726 GCA_005239505.1 Nicotiana paniculata
TGCTACACTTGTTGTGCATTTTTATTGCACAGGTACTTTCATAGCAATGTGGAGGATTTGGAGCCTTAGGCGAGCTGCATCATCCGGATATTTCATTTAAATTTCCTTGTCCAGTTGTATTTCAGACAGGCTTGTAATGATTGTTGAATTCTTAGAAATTTCTCATGTACTTGTGACACCAGGAATCTGGAATATGTATTGGGATATAATTGCTTAAGTGAAATCTTTAAACCATTATTTTAATTAACATACTTTTATTTTTTTATTATGTAATGAAGTAAAAGGAAGTGTTTTCATAAATGTTTTAAACCGGAAAGTTATTTCAATTAATTAATGATTTGTCTTTCCTGACATTGATGTTCGGCGCCATCACGACCTTAGGGATTTTGGGTCGTGACAACATGGTATCAGAGCGCTAGGTTCCCGTAGGTCTTACGAGCCATGAGAAAGTTTCGTAAAGTCTTGCGGATCGGTACGGAGACGTCTGTACTTATCTTCGAGAGGCTACAGGGCTATTAGAAGTACTTCCCTTCTTGATTCTTCATCGTGCGGGTTGATTCTTTTTAGGCTTATGCCTATGTTCATTCCTACTCAATCTTACGCGTCGCAAAGCACTTGCTATGGATCAGGAATTTGAGGAATGGAAATGGTGCTACGAATGTAACCCAAGATGCTTCCATGTGTAATTGGTCGTGGCTGTTTTTATGGCCCTGCAAAAGGGTAATATGTTATTTCAGCTCAGTAGTTGTGTTTCTGGGATCCTTAAGGCTGTGCTCGGATAATGATGATATTTGCAATTGATTGTCACGCGGTGTCGATATGATGATAGAATGCTTGCCCGTATGTTGGGGATGATCAATGGTTTGAAGGGAGGTCTTCTCAGAGTGTGATTTCGAGATTTCGGTATTCTAGTGCCGGCAGAGGAAAGGCATTTGGGTTATGAATGGTCCGGTTAGGGTTGATAAAGTAGTAAGACTTGGTGTCTTCAAGTGAGATGGGATATGCACCTGTGACGTGTAGTCGTCGTCATTGATCGAATGGAATGTGTTAAGTTTGTCAGTGCTATGGTTTCTTTAGTTGCGTGCGGTCCAAGTATCAATAAGGAGTATTGAAGAAAGCGGTTGGCAGAGATCGTGAGGTGCGGTGGTTCAGTACAGGGTAAGGGTTGGTAATGAACGCAGCTAGAGAAAGATGATCTTTGGAGAGCTTGAAGTCGTGGTGATCTGCTGGTTTGAGAGCTACAGAGAATGGTCCTGGAGTGAGGCTAGGTGGTGGTTCCATCTCTAGGAGGCTAGGTGTAAGAAGCGGAAGTCGAGCAGTCGCAAAGTGGGGGAGCAGCAGCATAGCTGGAATTTGAAGATATTGTCATGCATTTAATGGATTTCCATGAGGAGCGGACGGACTAGTAAAGTTGGTAAATGAAGCAGGGCGTAGGATGGGGTATTGAAGTCGCAGAGAGTATGCATTTCAGCGTCGTTGGGAGGCGTGTTATCAAGGGAGAAAGGATATCGGCGAGGTCTAGAGTGGTGCAAGGAGTAGATTCGAGCTAAGTGGGGGAGTCCCACCATCTGTAGTTGGGTCGTAGGTGTCATGACCCAAAACGCAACACAGGTCGTGATGGCGCCCAACACCGGAGTCAGGCAAGCCAACAGTTTTTTACCAGTGAGATTATCCTTATTTAACATACCAACCCCACATATTACCAAAGTTTTAAACTTAGATCATTTAAATAAAAGCGGGAACATTTATCAACTTAAATAAACACAACCATAATGATCGTGGTCCAATATATATATACAATCCCAAAAATAATGAGTCTACTATGTGCATGTCAGGAACTAGTGTCACAAGTCAACCGGCGACTAGTAGAATATACAAAAGATAATACAAATTGTACTGCTGTCTTAGAGAAGTAGACAGAAATAAACAAAAGATAACTCCATAGCCTTGATAAGAATCCTCAAGGGTGCAGCTCATCGTGGAGTCAAGTCCAGAATATTAGTCAAGCTCTGGTTGGATAACCAGAAACACCAGCCTCAGAACCTGTACAATTAAGTACAGAAGTGCAGCATGAGTACATAAATATATATGTACCCAGTGAGTATCCCACCTAACCTCGAAGAGGTAGTGACGAGAGGTCGACATGAAACTCACTAAGGTCCAACAGTAATACAAATAGGATATAACGAAATGCAGTAAACATGTGAGACAGTAAGCAGCAGATACCTATCAAATACAGAAATCCAGGAAACTACTGAAAATAAGCAACAATGTACACTTTCCTTTTTTTCCCCAAATGTCTGTCAAGTCAATATCAATGGATTTGGTACCAAATATCCAAGCGCACACAAGGTCAAGACAACCGTCCGGAGTCATAAGGAAGTATCTAGACACTAAATGGATGTAAAGCTTCCCCCGCTCGCGAATCATACCTGCGACTCGGGTGCTGACACATTTATATACAATTACCATAAAGCTTCCCTTGATCGCGAAACATACCTGCGATTCGAGTGCTAACACACTTATATTGATTTATCATAAAGCTTCCCTCGATCACGAATCATATCTATGATTCGAGTTCTGACTCTCATACGTACATATGTATATACCGAGACCTCAATAACTTAGTAGGGTTATACCTTTAACAGGGATTGATCAACTGGGAGTTCAGGTGCAACTTTTCCACATTTCCATATCAATTAAAAGCAACAGGCAGTTCAAAGAACACCCAAAGATACATATAAGGCACATAGAGACATGCGTGTGAGCCCTAAAATTACCCGACATAGCATGATAGTCGCCACGTACGGACTCTCGTCACGTTGTATGCACGTATCCCCAAAAAATAATTACACACAGCATATATAACACCTATGGAGACAATTCCCTCTTACAAGGTTAGAAATGTCACGCCCCAAATTCGAGGGACGTGATCGGCACTCGACCGGGTGACCCCCACTCAAGCGAACCTGATTTGCCTTTCCCACCCAACGCGTTTCCCCGTGTTTATAACATACATTATTTATGTGAAGCGGTGAGATAAGCTTAAAAGTGCGTGAATACCACATTAAGTCCAATTTATGCATATTATATACGCCACTTCTCGATACGGACCACGATTACAAATACATACAACCACTGCCCAAAATACACATATACACCCACATAGTGTCTACGGAGACTTTAAGAGTACTAGGATCTTATACAATACTTGCCGGCAACAAGGCCCCGGCTATACCTTACAATACATAATACACTCAAAGAGGAGAAGGCATGAACTACACATGGCCCCGAGAGGAAATGGGGCTCATAGATTTTCATTTCAGTAGTGATAACGATCACATTTCATCCTTATTACCTCGGCCACCCTTATTACCTCGGCCACCCTTATTGCCTCACACCTTATCAAGCTTATTACTTTGTGTTGCAGCGTTCAACCCGATCCACCTGTCAATCATATTTCATAACAGGAACCACAAACAATTACATCACAAGAATCGTCACTTCAAGGAATACAAGTTTATTTCAACGATTTATGTATTTGGGCCCAAGGCACCATAACTCTCATCAAGTAGTAATTTCATGAACACGGTGTTGCCACAATCGCTCAATTCAGTTACATTGTTTCACAATACTCTTTTTCATTACTTTCCACGTATGTCTTTCAACTATTTTACAGATTCCCACATTTGAGCACATTATCAATCTTTCGTTCATTACACATCAAACACCTTTCACAACTTCATACAGCACAGTATCATGACAATCAACCAGGAAAATCAAAGAATAGAATCTCACACCTCAACACGTCTGAACAATCAATTCACATATTTCCAAACAAGGTACACATACCAAATACTCGGACCCAACAAGAGGATTCTACGAAGGTTAAAGTTAGCCATACATACCTCGACTCGGGATTTTTCCTTAATTGCTATCTCAAATCACCGGTCCTTCTAGAACCTTCAATCTAATTCATAATGCGGCACATTTTAAACTTAGAATTAGGAATCATGAACATGTCTTGAACTCATTTGAGCTTTCTATTAAACACTAGGTGTTCTTTTTATATTAAATAACCCTTCTTTAGTGAAAGATTACCCCAACCTATTTTCCTTAACTAGATTATGGTAAATTGTGTACATGCATGCAAGGTTCTTAACACCGACTTTATGAACTATCCTACCCATGTTTCATTTTAACAAAATCTGAAAATTTAGGGTTAATGGGGTGGAAGCTTACCTCTTAGAGTGAAGAAATTTGTGTTCTACTTGATTAGTTCCAAGCTTGAGTGATGAAGGAAGACCAATTTGATGAAGTTGGGAATTTCTCTTTCAAGAACCCACTCTTTCCTCTCTCTAATATCTCAGAAAAATGGTTAAAAATGAAGGGGAGGGGTGTTTTTAATGAACTGGGGTCGGGTGTTAAAATTAGAAAAATAGAAGCACGACACAAGAATGCGGTCAGGAATGCGATCGCATTCCTGACATGCGGTCCGCAGAACCGGCCGCATAATGGACCTCAAGATGGGCCAAAATTCGAAACACACTGCACAGGTATGCGACCATTGTGCGGTCTGCATACACGTTATGCGATCGTATAATGTGTCGCATAACTTCCCTCCCAAAACCAAAGGCAACAATGCGAAAGTTATGCGGTCCGCAGAACTGAAATGTGATCGCATATTGGACCGCATAGTTGACCTCAAATGGGACAAAGATCTGCCCGTGTATGCGACCATTATACGGTCCGCATACATGTTATGTGATCGCATAGTGCGTCGCATAACACCTACTTTCTGGAAAATTTTATTCTTTAAGTCTCGGGGTACTTTTTACTCAATTTAGGTTTGTTTTAAAAATTTCCAAAATAAAAACAACTCGGGGACTCATTCGAGCATTATTTTAAAACGAGAAAATGTTACGGGTCTTTTCATCCTCCCTCCCTTAAAATCATTCGTCCTCGAATGAGGGTTTTGGAAATCAATTAGTTTTGAAAGCATGACATGCAACTTCCATATTTTCACTAACTCCAATATTTCAGAAAAACATTTTTCTAGAGTTCCCTTTGTAATTAGACCTACCTACCTGTCAGAGAGCCCCCGAAACACATTTCCAAGCACCATTACACAGTTTTAATCACCCAATAACTCACACACAACGTTGTTACCTCAACAATTGGCAATCATTCAATCATTTTGTCAATTACACATAGTTCTTTTCTTCTCATACTACAAATTTGCACATGATTCACATTTTTGGTCATAACTTGGTCGTTTTAATGAGTCCCATACAACCCAATCACCTAAATATACTATATTCATTTCAATTAATCATTACCAACCTACACTACTGTTAATCACTTGCCTAACACATACGTTCCACAAAACTTTCATTTACCTCAAGGGTTGCACACTACCCCAAATAGAACAGTGAGTCCGATTTTAGCACACATTGGGAAATTACAACAATAAGGCAACTAGGGGAAGATGGGTGCTTTGCAAAGAACCGAACGTAAAGTTAGAGGAGAGGGTTCTGACTACTACGATTTCTCAAATAAGTGGGGATATCTTTCTTTCATCTCATTTTCCGCCTCCCACGTGGCTTCCTCAACGCGCTGACTTCGCCACAATACCTTGACTGAAGCAATTTCTTTGTTCCTCAATCTACGGACTTGTCTATCAAGAATAGCAACCGGAACCTCCTCATATAATAATTCTTCATTAACCCCAATGGTCTCAACCGGCACGATGACTGATGGATCTCCAACCGCTTTCTTCAACATGAACATGTGGAACATCGGGTGCACTAATGACAATTCATGGGGTAATTCCAACCTATAAGCCATTTGTCCTATCCTTTGAGCAATCCGATATGGCCCGACATACCTTGGGCCCAATTTCCCTTTCTTCCCAAACCGCATCACTCCCTTCATGGGAGATACTTTCAAGAATACCCAATCATCAATTTGGAATTCTAATTCTCTTCGACGAACGTCCGCATAGGATTTTTTACGGCTCTGAGCGGTTTTCATCCTCTCCCGAATGACTCTGACTTTTTCCAATGCCTGGTGCACAAGATCTGGCCCTAACAATTCTGCTTCACCAACCTCGAACCACCCAATCGGAGATCTACACCTCCTTCCGTACAATGCCTCAAATGGGGCCATCTGATACTAGCGTCAAAGCTGTTATTGTAAGAAAATTCGATAAGCGGTAAATGATCATCCCAACTAACCTTGAAGTCCAACACACAAGCCCGTAACATATCTTCAAGCGTCTGAATAGTCCGCTCTGCCTGACCATCAGTCTGCGGATGGAAAGCTATGCTGAGATTTACCTGAGACCCCAAACCTTGCTGAAATTTCCTCCAAAAATTAGCCGTGAACTGGGATCCTCGGTCTGAGATAATGGAAACTGGAGTATCATGAAGCCTGACTATTTCCTTGGTATACAACTGAGCGTACTGTTCTGCAGTATCGGTGGACTTGACCGGCAAGAAGTGCGCTGATTTCATGAGTCTATCCACTATCACCCAAATTGACTCGAACTTGCGCTGAGTGTGAAGTAACCCTACCACTAAATCCATGTTGATCATTTCCCATTTCCACATTGCAATTTCCATAAGCTGAGTTAACCAACCAGGCCTCTGATGCTCGGCCTTCACCTGCTGACAATTCAGACATTTAGATACAAAGTCCGCCACACCCCTTTTCATACCGCTCCACCAATAAATCTCCCGGAGATCTTGATACATTTTTGTAGAACCTGGGTGCACGAAATACCTAGAATTGTGAGCTTCCGCCATCACCCTCCCCCGAAGATTATCCGCATCAGGAACACATAACCTTCCTTGGCACCGCAAAACACCATCATCGCTCCCGAGTGAAAATGCCGAAATTTTGCCATTCAAAACTGCCTCCTTCAATTGCGCCAATGCTGGATCAATAAACTGCTTCTCCTTGACTTCTGCTACAAGTGATGATTCTGCCCCATTATGCACCATGACTTTCCCCTCATCTGGGGTTGAGAGACAGACCCCCAGACTAGCAATTGACAAACCTCCCGAGCCAACGCCCTCTAATCTTCCACCAAATGAGCCAGACTACCCATAGACTTCCGACTGAGAGCATCGGCCACTACGTTTGCTTTCCCTGGATGGTACATAATGTTCATATCATAATCCTTAAGAAATTCTAACCATCACCGCTGTCTTAAATTCAACTTCTTCTGCTTGAACAAATACTGGAGACTCTTGTGGTCTGAGAACACGTCCACATGGACCCCATACAAATAATGCCGCTAGATTTTTAATGCAAACACAACTGCCGCGAGTTCTAAATCATGCGTCGGATAATTCTTCTCGTGATTCTTGATTTTCCTGGAAGTATAGGCTATAACCTTCCCGTGTTGCATCAACACACATCCCAAACCAACCCTTGAAGCATCGCAATAAACCACAAATCCCTCCGTGCCTTCTGGCAAAGTTAACACCGGTGCTAAAGTCAATCTTGATTTCAATTCCTGAAAGCTCTTCTCACAAGCATCGGGCCATTGGAACTTAGTTGCCTTCTGCGTCAATTTAGTCAATGGGGAGGGGAGGGTAGAGAACCTGAGCCTGGATATACAATTGGTTTTGGAATCCGACCTCAATTCGAAGTCTAAATCTCAAATTTTTTGGAATTCCTAAGTTCTACCCAAAAACTCCAATTTTACCATGAAAACTCTAGATTTTTTGTTGAAATCTTATTAAAAGTTGTTAAGGAATGAAAGGAATTAGTTAGAGATCACTTACCAATGATTTGGAGAAGTTTCAGTCTTTGAAAAATCGCCTATGGAGGTTTAGGGTTTGAAAGAATTGGAAAAATGTGAAAACCCCGTCTAAAATATGACTCAACATGATGCGGGTCTCGCATTTGCGAACAGGGGTTCACATTTGCAAACCCTTCGAATTTGCGCAGACATCGCAAATGCGATAAATTTGTCGCATTTGCGACATATTAAAGTCTCGCATTTGCGAGATCTGAGGCTGGCCCAGGAATTCGCATTTGTGAAGTCTAATCTCGCTAATGCGAGATATTTGCGAGATCAGAGGCTTGCCAACACAAGATTTTTGTTGTGCAATTTTTCTCTAAGTCTAGATACTCCGTAGCCTACCCAAAACTCACCCGAGCCCTCGGGGCTCCAAACCAAATATGTACGCAAGTCTAAAAACATCATACGGACTTGCTCGTGCGATCAAATCAACAAAATTACAGATTTAACCTCAAAACTCAAGACTTCCTCAAAAACACTAAAATTTCTAACTTTTCAACCGGACGTCCGAATCACGTCAAACCAACTCTGATTGTCATTAAATTTCACATATAGGACTTAAATATCATAACAAACTTGTTCCGGGCTCTGGAACCAAAATACGGGCCCGATACCAACAATTTCACATATTATTTTATTTCTTTATTTCAAAAATTGTTTTCTAAGGTTAGGGACCTCGGAATTCAATTCCGGGCATACGCCCAAATCCCATATTTTACTGTGGACCTCCTGGGATCGTCGGAACACAGATCCGAGTTCGTTTACTCAAAATGTTGACCAAAGTCAACTAAAACCAAATTTTAACTCTAGAAATTACTATTTTCTCATATTTTCACATAAAAGCTTTCCGGTTTCACGTCCGAACTGTGCACGCAAATCGAGGTAATTAAAATTAATCTTTTTATGTCCAATAAGCCTAAAATGGAGTCTAAATTTTTTAAAATGGCCCTTTGGGTCATCACACAATCACGAAACCAATCATATTTTTCTTAACCTTTGTTTGTCAAGGTTTGAGTTGCTATTGATGGATTTCTTACGCATGAAGTTTGAAATTCCCCGTAGGTCTGTGGTTTAAGAAGTAACACGCCAAAAGTGTTGGTGACGAGTTTAGAAATCTTATCAGTGCTTGGCCTGATTTTTGAAAGTTTTACCACTTGAAAGTGGTCATTTGTGTAATAACTTAATTCTAGTTTAGTTTAGTTTCTAGTACAGAAAAATGTAATAATTTATTCTATCACTCGTGAATACAGTTGTGTAAATTCAAGTAGTTTATAGCTATTGTTCAGAAGATATAAATTTCAAACCATGGAATGTTGTCATATAGCAATTTGGTGTAAGTTTAGTATTTAAATCTTTCAAAATGCCTTAATTATGGTAATTAAGTCGGGATATAATTCTTCCTGCCATTGTGCAAGTTAATCACATGCTGAATTTTGTGCAAGGTTTGCTTTGTTTCCAATTGTTATTGCCTTATGACCTTAGGCCCACTCCCATCACAAATAGTCAAATAGAGGTTCATTCTAGTCTATTAATGGATGCAGTCCAGTAACTTCAGCACCCATAACTGACCGGCTCACTCACAATAGAATGAGATAATAATAAAAATGAGCTAACCTCTTCTGACATTAACTTAGAGAAATCTGTATGGAGGTTTTTTAATTGTCTTATGTTTTGTCTCGCTATTTCATGGTAATTCAAGTACTTGGGTGTCAAAAGAATTTGCAATGAGCCAACGAATTAAAATCGTCTCAAAGCCTTGGGTTCGAATTACATGTATCAAAGATTTAGTCCGTATGAAAGAACCAAAATCTCAACTCCAACAGTTTTTTACCGTATCATGTGACCTTACAAAAAATGTCAAAGGTAGTTAGGAAATAATTCATAAATATCATAATTTGTTTTAGACGCGTAAATAAATCATCGCAACTATGGGTACGATTCTCGTAGCATAGTTACGATACATAAATCACAATTTGAGTGTGTGTTTCATGTGACTCGACCATAACTTCAAATAATAATAAAAATAAACACGTTGTAAATTGCGGGTGCATTTCACGTGATGAGATTCACAATATGTACAAAAAAAATAACGAGTGCGCCACATCGCGACTTGTTCAAATAAATTCCATAAATACTAAAGGCGGTTAAATAAATAATTAAAAGCGGTTAAAAGGTAAAAATACACAATACGTTTTAAATATGTAATAAATCAGATAATTAGGCCAATTATTAATAATTGAGTGACCGTGCTAAAACTATGGAATCCGAGAATGCTTAATACCTTCTCCCGGGTTAACAAAATTTCTTACCCGGCCTTCTGTATTTCGCGGACCGTAAAACATAGTCAATTTCCTTGATGGTGCTTTAATTGAATAGATGGAACATCGTACTTGGATGTACAATATAAATTATCCTAATCGACAGGAAATGAGGGAGGATTTTGTAGAAGGGCTTAATGACTTTATTAGACATTCAATATCACTTTCAATATACCAAATTGAAGAAGTAAATAGGTGTCCTTGTGTAAGTGTGTAAGTGTGAAGTTTAAAAAATGGAGAAAGTTAAGATGCATCTTTATAGTAGGTGATTTGTAGATAATTACTTTGTGTGGACTAATCATGGATCGATCGATGGTAGCTGTGGAATATTCCATAATATGGTTGCTGGTGAAAGTAGTAGGTCGGTGGAGAATAGGAATCAAGATTCTAGAATTCATGATATGGTTGCGAATGCTTTTAGGACGCACTTCGGGGTCGAGCCGATAAAAATATTGAACAGACTCCTAATAATGATGCAAAATATTTTTATGAACAGTTAGATTAAGCTAGTCGTCCACTACGTGAAGGAAGTCCGCACTCTGAGTTGTTTGTTGTGATTAGATTATTAAGTATCAAGTCTGATTGGAATATTTCTTAAGCGGTCATGGGATCTTTATTGACCTTATGAGTGAACTAGTTGTCCCAAATATCAACTTACCAGATGATTTCTATAAGGCAAAAAGATTGGTTTCTAAGTTAGGACTTTCATCGATGAGAATTGATTGTTATGAAGATGGTTGCATGTTGTATTATAAAAATGATGCAAATTTTAGAAAGTTGTAAATTATGTGAAAAGCCTCATTTCAAAAGGCTTTCCAGGGGGAATATGGTTGTTATGAAGGCGATGCATTACTTGCCTCTTATATAAGATGGCACTTTGAAAATAAATGATCACCTGGTGTTATATGTCATCCTTCAGATGGAGAAGCTTGGAAGCACTTTGATAGAAAATATCCAGATTATGCAAGTGAACCAAGGAACATTCGGTTAGGTTTGTGTATGGATGGGTTCATACTTTTTTCTATATCTAAGACACCATATTCATGTTGGCATGTCTTTCTTACACCTTATAATCTACCCCCTGAGTTGTGTATGACTAATTTATATATATTTTTAAATTGTAGTATCCGCGGTCTACGTAATTAGAAAAGTTTGATTGATTTATATTTTCAACTTGAGGGGAATGGATAAGAGTTATTTGTTATTTTTTCGTTTATTGTTTTATAATTTTTTAACTAATATTTTTATGTGTTTTTATTGTTAAATTTCAAGTTCAAACTGCGAAAGAAGATTACGAAGAAAATCACCAATTCCATCAAAAATCTTTATGGTGGCCCTTATGCGATTTGGAGTGATTTTCCATACTTGCTGAAAGAGCAAATTTTCAATCAATTTAAGATATAATGTTCTTTTATGTAGTTTAAGAATTTATATTTATGATGTTTCCATCTAATATTTAACTTTTGATATGCAGAGTAAGTGTGTATAGGAAGACCGCTATAGCGAGGCAGTGGTAACAAATTTTTATCATAAAGCCTGCAAGAGATTGGCGGATCATTTCTAAGGAGGTAGAAAGAAGAACAAGAGGCCTGACCGGTGTATACAACATATATGGGATGATTTGTTAAGGTAATGATAGACTTAGGAGTTCTTAAAGAAGAGCGAACAATAAAAGAAAGCTCGCTCATTAGGAGTTCTTAAAGAAGAGCGAACAATAAAAGAAAGCTCGCTCATTCGAGAAGGGAGGCTCCTTGCACACTAGGGTGCTATCAACAATGGGACAATAAGAAGCAGATGGTGATTCCTTAAATTATTACGTTTTTACTTTTCTAAGTATATCAATTCTATTTTTTTAAACAAATTAATTTGTTTTCATGAAAAACAAAAAGCATAGGCGTCCACAGCAGCAAGATGAGATATTCAGGGAAATGTATATTTTAAATAAAAAGAAAAACACGGATGAAGATTAGTGGGGCGAGGACTGGTCAGAGACTACATATGTAAGCTTTGAAATTTCCTAAAGAGTTATAATTTACTTTTATAATATTTTTTATATACTAGAATAACGTAAGTTCGCTACCAAAGTACTGTGGACATCATTCTTACTCAGCCAGTTGGTGAATCGGGTGAGCAAATCTATCCTTCGGACGAGGATGCTAAAAAAATGTGGTTAGAGGTTGTTATAGTCCAAATTTTTATCATAAACCTAACTATTCTTACTGTCTTCTAGATGAAAGTTCATCAGAAAGTGGTGTTGCAATAGAATACCCCTTGAACAATAATTTGATATTAATTGAACTAGATTAATTGAACTTGTTTTTGAATTCGAATGAAACATTTTTTAACTTGTTTTAATTAATTGGTTTTGAATTGAGATGTTTACTTGAACTTGTTTTAAAGGTTTGATTGGTTTGAATAGGGTGTTTGGTTGGATATGGTTGAATAGGGCGTATGGGTGGTTGGATTTGTGGTGAATTGGGGGTTATTTGTGGTAAATTTGTGGTTATTGGTATATGTTGAATATGTATTTCTATTTGGCAGGTGTTGTAGCTACCAAAACATGCATTTTTTTTCAAAATTTACACCTGGAAAATCGATCTATTTCGGTCGGCAGAGATAAAAAAAATTAAATTGATAAATACGGACAAATGTTGATCAGTGAATACACATTAATTCAACAATTCTGACCAATATCGATTGGTAATTTGGCCGGCAATCTCTAGAAAATCAAGATTACCGACCAACTTTGGTCGGTATTCTTAAATTTTAATTAATAAAAGAGAATTTTCTTATACTGGCCAATGTTTGTCGGTAACTAAAATTATATTTGGTTAATTTATTTTCCTTTACAGACCAAAGTGTAACGACCCGACCGGTCGTTTTGAGATCTAACGCGTCGTTCAGCGATTTGAGGCCATGAACAGCTTCATTTCAGGTTTTATGACTTGTAGGTGTGGTCGGAATTGAATTTCGGGAATTTTAGAGTCAATTTGGAAAGAAAATTCTCATTCAGAAGTCTAAAGTTGGAAGAATCGACTAAGATTGGATTATTGAGTAAATGACCTCAGAATAAGCATTTGAAGGTTCCAGTAGGTTCGTATGATGATTTCGAACTTGGGCTTATGTTCGTATCGGGTTTTGGATGACCCGGGAGCGTTTCAGTGTATATTGTAGAAGTCAGCATTTTAGAAGAAATTTCATAAGTATGGGTTGAAGTGCATTTCAGTGATATTTATGTCTGTTTGAGATTCCGAGTCGGGGAATAGCTTCGTATGGTGATTCTAGAGTTGGGAGCGCGATCGGATGTGAATCCGGAGGTCCGTAGGTTATTTTGAAGTCATTTGGCTAAAGATAGAAATTTGAAGGTTTTTGAGAAATCCGACCAGAAGTGGAAATTTTGATATCGGGATCGGAATGCTATTCCGAAAGTCAGAGCAGGTCCATAATGTTGAATGTGACTTATGTGCAAAATTTGGGTCAGTCGGACGTGATGATAGGTTTCGGCATGGAATGTAGAAGTTGGAAATTTCAAAGTTCATAAAGATGGAATTGTGATGCGATCCATTGTTTCGATGTTATTTTATGTGATTTGAGGCCTCAAATAGGTCTGTATTATGTTTTGGAATAGGTTGGTGCAATTGGACGGGGTCCCGGGAGCTTCAGGTGGATTCCAGGTGGTTAACGGATCAAATTTGGAGTTGAGAGAAAGCTGAGGCTGTTGTCAGCTGGTGTGACCGCACCTGCGAGGTTTTGGCCGCAGGTGCGGCTAAGGTGTCGCAGAAGAGGAAAAGAGTGGCTTGGCTGGGGGATGCAGGTGCGAGGTTATTTTCGCACCTGCGAAGGCGCAGATGCAGATAAGGGAGCGCAGGTGCGAAGCCGGCTGGGGAATGAGGAAGTCGCAGGTGCGAGAATTTGGTCGCACCTCCGGGCTCGCAGGTGCGGGCGTAGTCACCACATGTGCGGAAGAACTTAAGGCAGTGAAGTGTTTTAATAGACGGGTTTTAGCCATTTCTTCTCGTTTTTCTCTTGTTTGGGCGATTCTCGGAGTGCTTCAAGATGGGATTTTCGTCATCTATGTCAAGGTAAGTTGTTTCTACTCATTCCAAGTTAAATACAAGTTTTATACATCGATTTGAACATGAAAAATATTGGAAAAAGTTGGAAATTATGAAGAAAACCCTAGAATTTGCATTCTTGGATTTTGACCACGAATTGAGCATGAAATTAGAGTAAATTGTATATTTGAGTTAGTAAGGGTATAGGTAAAGTTTATCTTCGAGAAATTTAGGGCAATTTTGTCAATTCTTCGAGCGGAGTTGGGAATTTATATAAATTGACTTGGTACAAGTATTAGAATATATTGTTATTGGTTTGCCGTTATTTGGCTAGTTTTGGAGCGTTGTGCATTGATTCGAGTCATCGGAAGGGCTTGGAAGCCGGTTATGGAATTTTAGAGTGAGGTAAGTCTCCTTTCTAACCTTGTGAGGGGGAATTGTCCCCATAGGCGAACTAATCGAATATGTGCTACTATTTGTGGGGGCTACGTACGCACGAGGTGATGGGAGTCCGTGCGTAGCTACTATCATGTTTATGTATGGATAGTTTAGGACCCACTAGCATGCCTTACCTGTTGTACTTGTAATTTTTCCAATGAAATTAGACTGTTAATATTACCAAATTAGTAACTGAATACCTAAGAAGGTTGAAGTTTATTTTCCTTAATCATCTAGAAAGAGAATTGATTTTCCTGGGATAATGGTTTTCCTGATAAAGCATGTTTTATTTGCCGTACTTGTAACCTTACAGATAAATTTATAATATTTAAAACCTTATCGAACTTGGCAAATGAATTTCCATAAAATATTTAAATACCATCTTCGTGTCCATTAAAAGAGAATTTTATCACTTTCTTAGTAACTGTTTTCCTGATAAAATGTGAATTTGTTGTGTGAATATCTGTATTTATGATTACCTTAGTAGCATGTATGATTCGCGAGCAGGGTAACTCTACTATTTATATATGACCGCATCGCATGATCGTTTCGTGAGCGGGGTAATAGATACATCTATGGTTCGATACGTTCAACCCTTGGGCAATGCACAGTTTATTATTATTGGTTCGCACCATTCGACCCTCGGCATTTCTTGTGCATGATATTTGTTGCGTACCTGCTGTGATTTTTGCCTGACTATTGGCCTGAAAATTTAAAATTGTCAACTGAAATGACGAGGATTTAAGAATATTAAATGTGAAAGAAGTTTCTATTTCCTATCGCCACTTGTTAAATTGCATATGATATCCATGCTTAGTGTCACCCTTGATTTCATTAAATTGACCTCTAGCAAGTGTCAAATTCGACCTCTCGTCACTACCTCTCCGAGGTTAGGCGGGATACTTACTGAGTACACGTTGTTTTCGTACTCATGCTGCACTTGTTGTGCATTTTTATTGCACGGGTACATTCATAGATGGTGTCCCTGCTTGACGCAATGACGTGACTGACCTGGAGACTTAGACGGGCTGCACCATCCGGAGACGACCCGCAGCCGGCAGAGTCTTCCTCAGATGTATTGTATTTATTTTAAATTCCTTGTCCAGTTTGTATTCCGGACAAGTATTGTAGTACAATGTATAATTCCTAGAAATTTGCTCATGCACTTGTGACACCGAGTTCTAGGATAATTATGGGATTTATTCACTATTTAAATTTGCTAAGATATTATTGTTTACTTAGTGGAAGTTCTTTAATAATTTAAGAAAAATGAAAAAGGAATGACTTCGAGAATTTTAAAATAAAGATTTTATTTATTTATTAAGTGTTGGCTTGCTTGACAGTGGGGTCCGGCGCCATCACGACCTTAATGGATTTTGGGTCGTGACAACGTGGTATCAGAGCACTAGGTTCCCTTAGGTTTCACGAGTCATGAGCAAGTCGAGTAGAGTCTTCTTGCGGATCGGTACGGAGACATCTGTACTTATATTCGAGATGCTACAGGGCTGTTAGGAGTACTTCCCTTCTTGATTCCTCATCGTGCGATTTGATTCCCGTTAAGGCTTATGCCTAGGTTCCTTCTTACTCAATCTTACCCGTCGCGAAGCGCTTTCTATGATTCGGTAATTTGAGGAATGGTAATGGTACTATAGATATGGTGCGTGATGTTTTCCCATACGTAGTTGGTTGGGGCTATTGTCGTCGCTCTGCAGAGGGAGAATATGTTGTTTCAGCTCAGTAGTTGTATTTCTGAGGGCTTTGGGGATATGCTCAGGTTGTTATGGTGCTTATGATTGGTCATCGCACGGCATTGACGTGGTGATAGGAAGATTGCCCATGTGTTGGGAAAATGAATGACTTGGGATGAGGTCTTCCCATATAGTGATTCCGAGATTTCAGTATTTATTGCCGGTGAAGAAAAGGAAATTGGACTATAAATGTGCATGATCGGGTTGATAAATTAATAAGTCTTGGTGTTTTCAAGTGAGGGGGAACATTCATCGGTGATGTGATATCATCATTTTTGATCGAATATAATATGTTAAGTTCGTCGGTGTTATAGTTTATTCGGTTGCATTGGGTCAGAGTGTTGCGAAATAATATTGAAGAAGCGGTTGTCAGAGATCGTGGTGTGCGGCGGTTCAGTATTGAATAAGTAATTCTAATAAAGGAGGCTCAAGAAAGATGATCTTCGGAGAGGTTTGAAGTTTTGGTGATCTGCTGGTTTAAGTGCTACAAAGATAGTTATTGGCCTAAGGAAACGGTTGGGCAGCAAGGGATGAGGAAGGACACGTGGGAAGTGTCAGGTGATGGTTAAATTTCGAAAAGGCCAGGTGTAAGAAAAGGAAGTCAGTAGTTGCTTGCAGGAGTGAGTTTAACCAAAGTGGGAGAGTGGCAGTGTAGCATATGAGTTCTGTGGTAAGATATCTGCACATCTTGAGGAGAAGTTTGGAGTGATTTGAGAATTTTAGTGGACGGTGATTGGGTCCACAGACTTAAATTGAAATATTGGCTATTTCGGCGGAAGGTTGGATACAACAGAGAGGATTTATTCGGGATGAAGAAGGATGCAATATAGGGTGAATTGGAAGATGTTGTTGCGCTTTTAGTGGATGTCCATGAGGAGCGGACGGACTGGTAAAGTTGGTAAATGAGGACGGGAATAGGATGGGGTATTGATGTCGTAGAGGTTGTGCAGTACTGCGTCATTGGAAGATGTCAGTTTGTAATTTCCGCATGAGGGTTATCTCCTGTGAGCAGGTTAGCGGTCGTGTGGTTGGCAAGTTTCTGCGAGGAATTCCAGTGGCTATTCGGTAGGATGCCGAATATGTGAATGATGCGAGGGAATTAGAGTATTCATGGAATGCTAACAGGAGAATTTGGAAGGATTTAACGGGTTGGTTGAGCAAGATCATGTCAGCAATGGACAAAGAATTTCGATGGGGTCCAGAGTGGTGCAAGGAGTAGCTTCGAGCTAAATGGGAAAGTCCCACCGCCTGCGATTGGGTTGAAGGATTATCTTCTCATGGGGTTGCAGATTATCAGCGTATTGGCAAGTTATTGCAGCTAAGGGGAAAGGAGTAGAATAGTAATTGAGCATGGAGTTTGATAAAGATGTGCAAGGGTTGGCCTTATTGAATCGGGTTTAGGCTTTGGAAAGATTCAGGATTTATGCTTAGTACAGAGGTAATCTACAAGGGAAGGGATTCAATCGGGTGCTTTATCAAGATGGGTGTTTAGGTTCCAGCAAAGCTGTAGAGTTGATTATATTTGGGACCAAGCCAGAGTGGGTGACTCCCAGCAATGGTTCAAAGGTTAGGCGTGTGGTGCTTAAGGGCTTCGTGTCCGCAGTATGGATAAGGATCGGGCCTTGCAACATATGGTGATAGGAGGCCCGGGATGTTCCATGATGTTTTCGGCTTGTAGTATGGTATTGAAGAAATGAGAGAAATAGACTCCGGACTCGTAGGAAGATTTCCAGGATGGGTATATCAGTAGAAGATATGAATGCGCGAGAAAGGAGGGCATGAGACGGTTCATGGGTTTGGAGACAATGTGGTCTCGTGATATAAGGTCGCTCAAGAGGAGGGCGATTTGAGTTCACAATGTTTGGATGAGGCTATGGTTATTTCTAAGTCAAGTAAAGGATAAATTGGTAGAAAATATATTGGTTAGCCATGGTTGAAAGGGCACATTTACGGCAGTGATCAGCTCCTTCAGCGTGATTAAGTTATGCATGTGAATTGTGATGGTATGTACGAGGCTTGTCCGTCGTCGTGATAGATTTTATTTGGAAGCATTCAAGGACTATGGCCTGTCATGGGTGGGCGGATCCTGGAAGGGTTATGGTGGTATAGACTACTACTTAAGGATTTGCATGTATTGTGATTGTGGGAATTCACTCGTGTGTTGTGGTGGTTCTCTTGAATTGAGGTAAGTAAAGGGTTTCTATATGATGAAGTATTCACCCTATTAGTGGTTCAGAAGTTATGATGGAATTCTTGCGCGATCTCATATCGGCATGTTAGGTGCAATAAGCAGTACGTAGAAGTAAGGATCGTGGTTGCGGTCCGGTGTTGACAAGGATTTCATGAGCAAGAAAAAGGGATTTGAATGTTTAGAGTGAGCTGGTGTTTTCTTCAGTGTCACCTGAGATCGGTGTTTGGTGAAAGAGTCTTTTCATCCTAGTTATGGGTTCTTGATTTGTTTTACAATGTTAGTGTGGCTAGTGGTGGATGTGCAGACTTGCTACCTTGTGTGGAAGGTCGTGGGAGGAATGATCGTATGAGTGTGACATGTAGTCACTTAATGGATTGATGATTTTGACTGAGTATAAAGAAGTGTAATATTGCTTATTTGAGAATTTATGCCTGGAAGGTGTTCGGCTCATTTGGTTGTGGATTGTGGGGTGTTTTTCCCGGCCATGATGGTTGTTCTTGCGTATTATGAGAGGAAATGGGTTAATATGGACCCAGGTAAGGCTATCAGTCTAGTGCAGTGCGAGCAGAATCGGCTTGAAGTGTGTGAATGGATATAAATAGGATTATGGGCTCTATGTGAGTCAGATGTGCTCGTTTCAGTATAGCTCTCCTCAAGGAGGGGTATTTCTCCCACTTTGGTTAAAGGACAAATACCATCATTTGGTTAGTAATGAGGTGATAATTCTAGGCAAGAGGAGAGATTCGATGCTTGGTTAACTCTGCAGTTGGTTGTGAATTTCTATACATCTCCTCCGTTGTGGTGGTATCGTAAGCGTTATGGCAGAACTTATATATATGTGTCATGAGGTGCATCGGGAGCATCAGATTCGTGAAATTTTGGCTATTAAGGTTCAGGGAATGTCATTGTGGTTAGATGATGAATTATGTGGTGAATGGTGCTAATTCATAAAAGGTATGCAGTCATGTTCTGGTACATCGTGTGGTAGTTGATACGGTGTTCATATATTGGAAACAGGCCTGGCAGAGAATTTCGGGTGTTGGAATTGGGTTCTGAGCTTATTGTATGGATGAAAGAGGATATCTTCGGATTTGACCGAGATAATCTAATCAATTGAGTGGTGGTAGCATGAGTAGGTGAACGAGGTGTTTAACAGTGATTTCAGACAACTCCGGAGCAATTCTTAGCACATTCGAGGATGAACGTATGTTTAAGTGGGAGAGAATGTAACGACCCGACAGGTCGTTTTGAGTTCTAGCACGTCGTTCAGCGGTTTGAGGCCATGAGAAGCTTCATTTTAGGTGTTATGACTTGTAGTTGTGGTCGGAATTGAATTTCGGGAAGTTTAGAGTCAATTTGGAAAGAAAATTCTCATTTCAAAAGCCTTAAGTTGGAAGAATCGACTAACATTGGATTTTTGAGTAAATGACCTCATAATCAGGATTTGAAGGTTCTAGCAGGTTCATATGATGATTTCGGACTTGGGCATATGTTCGGATCGGGTTTTGGATTACCCGGGAGCATTTCGGTGCATATTGTAGAAGTCAGCATTTTAGTAGAAATTTCATAAGTCTGGGTCGAAGTGCATTTTAGTGATATTGATGTCCGTTTAGGATTCCAAGTAGGTGAATATCTCTGTAGGCGATTCTGGAGTTGGGAGCGCGATCGGAAGTGAACTCGGAGTTCCGTAGGTTATTTTGAAGTCCTTTGGCTAAACATAGAAATTTGAAGGTTTTTGAGAAATCCGACCGGAAGTGAAAATTTTGATATCAGGGTCGGAATGCGATTCCGAGAGTTTGAGCAGGTCCGTAATGTTGAATGTGACTTGTGTGCAAAATTTGGGGTCAATCGGAGTGATTTGATAGGTTTCGGCATCGAACGTAGAATTTGGAAATTTCAAAGTTCATAAAGATTGAATTGTGATGCGATCCATTGTTTCGATGTTATTTGATGTGATTTGAGGTCTCGAGCAGGTCCGCATTATGTTTTGGAACAGGTTGGTGCAATTGGACGGGGTCCCGGGGGCTTCGGGTGGATTCCGGGTGGTTAACGGATCAAATTTGGAGTTGAGAGAAAGCTGAGGCTGTTTTCAGCTGTGTGAACACACTTGCAAGGTTTTGGCCGAGGGTGCGGCACCGCAGGTACGACTAAGGTGTCGCAGAAGCGGAAAAGGGTGGCTTGGCTGGGGCCGCAGGTGCGAGGTTATTTCCGCACCTGCGAAGGTGCAGATGCGGACGAGGGAGCGCAGGTGCGGACCCGGATGGGGAATAAGGATGCCGCATGTGCGAGAGTTTGGTCGCACCTGCGGGCTCGCAGGTGCGGGCGTAGTCACCGCAGGTGCGGAAGGGCTAGAGGCAATGAAGTGTTTTAATAGACGGGTTTTGGCCATTTCTTCTCATTTTCTCTTGTTTGGGCGATTCTTGGAGGGCTTCAAGAGGGGATTTTCGTCATCTATGTCAAGGTAAGTTGTTTCTACTCATTCCAAGTTAAATACAAGGTTTATACATGGATTTGAAAATGAAAAATTGTGGAAAAAGTTGGAATTTTGAAGAAAAATCTAGAATTTGCATTCTTGGATTTTGACCACGAATTTGAGCATGAAATTAGAGTAAATTGTATATTTGAGTTAGTAAGGCTATGGGTAGAGTTTATCTTCGAGAAATTTAGGAATCCGGGCACGTCGGCCCAAGGGCAATTTTGTCAATTCTTCGAGCGGAGTTGAGAATTTATATAAATTGACTTGGTACAAGTATTAGAATATATTTTCATTGGTTTGCCGTTATTTTGCTAGTTTTGGAGCGTTGTGCATTGATTCGAGTCATCAGAAGGGCTTGGAAGCCGGTTGTGGAATTTCGGAGCGAGGTACGTCTCCTTTCTAACCTTGTGAGGGGGAATTGTCCCCATAGGTGAACTAATCGAATATGTGCTACTATTTGTTGGGAGCTACGTACGCACGAGATGACGGGAGTCCGTGTTTAGCTAGTATCATGCTTGTGTCTGGATAGTCTAGGACCCACTAGCATGCCTTACCGGTTGTACTTGTAATTTTGCCAATGAAATTAGACTGTTAATATTACCGAATTAGTAACTGAATACCTAAGAGGTTGAAGTTTATTTTCCTTAATCATCTAGAAACAGAATTAATTTTTCCTGGGATAATGGTTTTCCTGATAAAGCATATTTTATTTGTCGTACTTGTAACCTTACGGATAAATTTATAATATTTAAACTCTTATCGAACTTGGAAAATGAATTTCCAGAAAAGATTTAAATACCATCTTCGTGTCCATTAAAAGAGAATTTTATCACTTTCTTGAGTAATTGTTTTCCTGATAAAATGTGAATTTGTTGTGTGAATATCTATATTTATGAGTACCTGAGTCGCACGTATGATTCGCGAGCAGGGTAACTCTATTATTTATATATGACCGCGTCGCATGATAGTTTCGCGAGCGGGGTAATAGATGCATCTGTGGTTTGAGTTGTTTCACCCTTTGGCAGTGCACAGTTTATTATTATTGGTTCACATTGTTCGACCCTCGGCATTTCTTGCGCATGATATCTACTGCGTACCTGCTGTGATTTTTGCCTGACTACTGGCCTAGAAATTTAAAATTGTCAACTGAAATGACGAGGATTTAAAAATATTAAATGTGAAAGAAGTTGTTACTTCCTGTCGCTACTTGTTAAATTGCATATGATATCCATGCTTAGTGTCACCCTTGATTTCATTAAATTGACCTCTAGCAAGTGTCAAACTCGACCTCTCGTCACTACCTCTCCGAGGTTAGGCGGGATACTTACTGAGTACATGTTATTTTCGTACTCATGCTACACTTGCTGTGCATTTTTATTGCACAGGTACATTCATAGATGGTGGCCCTGCTTAACGCAATGACGTGACTGACTTGGAGACTTAGACGAGTTGCACCATCCGGAGACGACCCGCAGCTGGCAGAGTCTTCCTCAGATGTATTATATTTATTTGAAATTCCTTGTCCAGTTTGTATCCCGAACAAGTATTGTAGTACAATGTATAATTCCTAGAAAATTTGTTCATGCACTTGTAACACCGGGTTCTGGGATAATTATGGAATTTATTCACTATTTAAATTTGCTAAGATATTATTGTTTACTCAGTGGAAGTTCGTTAATTTTTATTTAAGAAAAATGAAAAAGGAATGACTTCGAGAATTTTAAAATAAAGATTTTATTTATTTATTAAGTGTTGGCTTGCCTGACAGTGGGGTCCGGCGCCATCACGACCTTAATGGATTTTGGGTCGTGACACAAAGTTGGTCGGTAACTACGATTATTAAATTTAGAACACCGATCAAGTTTGGTCGATAAAATTAAATTATTAAAATAATATACGGACCAATAGTTGTCGGTGGGTCACTTAAATTGCCAGCTCACCATTTACACTGACCGACCGATTTTGGTCAGTAATTTCCGATAAATTTGGTCGGTATGCTCTACCGACCATTCAATACCGACCACGCGTATTTTGTCATGACCCGAAATTCCCACCGTCGGGATCGTGATGGCGCCTAACATCACACTTGCCAGGCAAGCCAATGTTAGAGATTATTTAGCCACTTCTTTCCATTTTTAGTAATTATCAGCAAACAGACAAAATAAAGCGGAATAACTATAATGATATATATATATATATATATATGTCATTTATATACTACTTCTACCTAGAAATCCGGAGTCACTATTCAAGAAACTACTATGATTTTTCTACAATCAATTGTCTGAAAGGAATTTACAACTGTTTTGAAAATAAAGGAAAAACAGTAAAGAATATATGTAGAAGGGGACGCCAGGGCCTGCGGACGCCAGCAGGACTACCTTGGATCTCCAAATTGTGTAACCTGAGCCAATCTCTCAATCAGCCACTACCTACTCCGAAATCTGCACACGAAGTGCAGAGTGTAGTATCAGTACAACCGAACCCATGTACTAGTAAGTGCCGATCCTAACCTCGACGAAGGAGTGACGAGGCTACGGCGGGATACCCAGAATATATAAGCTACAGAAAATAAATAATAAGGCAGAAAAGGAATACAGCCTAATTTAAAAGCAGTAAATTGCAAAAATAAATACATAACTCCAGTGTCTTATCAATATCCAGCTATAACCATTCCTTAGGCGAAATGTAAAACTACCGAGTAACTTACACAATCAGAGGAAATTTCATAAACACATATATTGATGCGGCGCGCATCCCGATCCGACCAGACAACACAAAATCCTCCCTTATTCCTCCATAACGATAACAATAACAGTAATAATATATAAATATTGCGGCACACAACCCGATCCCACCATATATCAATATCAATATGATAGTTCACCCTTATTACTCCATATCAATCCACCCTTATTCCTCCTGTTTTGGCGTGCAATCTGATCCCACCGTACAGTAATAATTCACCCTTATTCCTCCTCAATATATCACCCTTATTCCTCATGTTGCGGCGTGCAACCCGATCCCACTGTATCATAATAAATTACACAGTGTACAGAAGTTTCACAAAATTTGCACAAGGCCCTCACCAACACTTAGAAATTAAAAGAAGGTAATCAGGAGTCGTATAATCAATAAAACTCTATACAATTAATACTACTCAGCGATACCAAACCAGGATATCACAATACAATACTAATAAGAACAGCCTAAGCAAATAACGGGGAACAATATTTATACAGGGTAACAAATATCTTCAACAAAGGGAGAAAATTATCTAATAGGTAGCAATTAGTCATGGAATTACAATTAAACATGTAACAATTAAAGCAGGGGAGAAACAATATAAAGAGTACGGAAAGTGTTACATCTCGCGTTTTCGTACGTTAAATTTTTGTCTTCAGTTAATCGACGTAGACTCGGGGATGAGATTATTTTGAGGTTAATGTATTTATACTATTTATAACAAGCGATAAGTAAGTGCCATGAAGGATAAAGGGTACACGAATTAAAGAAAATGAGTTTTTTTGAAGGTTGTCGATTGAGGATAAATACGGTCCGAGCTATAATACCCGATATTTATGGACTAGTACCATACAAGGTACCATATGACCATGATAATATGATGTATAAGGTATATTAAAAATGAGTAATATTTTAAGTAATTTGAGATAATTTTTAATTGTGTGGGTAATTGGTTAATTACCGGGTAACGAAATATTACCTAATTAAATTAATAAGTTAAGTGGATAAAGACTAAAAAAATTTCCCACCCCACGTGGCGACAAGCCACTTCTTAGAAAAATTACTCTTAGTCATTGTGGTTAGGTGGCAAAGTAATTTGTTAATTACATAACACTTCATTTCTTATATCTTGAATATAAAACAATACAATTATATTCCTACAAATTCCTTACAAAACTCTACAATCAGATTCTAAAACACTACATTAGCAATGTGATTTCTTCAAGAAATTCCTACAAGTTTTCAACAAAACTTCTTGCAACCAAACAATTCCAACGAGAATTACTAGCACCTTAGTAATGTAAAATTTTGCAGTTCTAAAGAAGTACGGTGCAACCTTTTCCAAAAATATCATACGGATTTTTCCCTACTCCAGATATGTTAAGGTTATCCCTTATTTCTTTTTGGCATGATCCAAATGATACAAAAAGAAACGAGCAAACGCACAGTTTTCATAAACGGCTCTATTAGAAATACTAGGGGTCTCTATGTTCTTGATTCCCCATGTGACATATTATTATATCTTCTGTTCATCGGTCTCGGAATAATACGCAGTTGATAAATTTTATCTGAAAAGAATATTGAGATTATTAACATATGCATTTCATTCATTTATACATGTACATTGACCCATGACCAGATGACATTATATATGCGTAATTATATGTATATGGGATATGGGAAAAAAGTTACGGCGTTATATACGCACCACCACCTTATCAGTTGGTATATGTTGATGATTTTGCCCATAGTGGCCGAGATGATATGATGGGATGCCCTCAAAGGCTTGATGATGTTATGTACACCTATACCTATGCATGACATGACATTTACACGCACGTGCATGATATTATAATTGGTTCAGGATTTGTAAAGTTATTTAGACTTATAGGCGGAATTCCTTATTCCATGTTTCATCTATGTCTCTTATGTACTGATTTTCATGCCTTACATACTCAGTACATTATTTTTACTAACGCCCTATTTCTCGGGGCCTGCGTTTCATGCCCGCAGGTGCAGGTAGGCAAGCTGACGGTCCCCCTTCTTAGGATCCTTGATCAACGAGAGTTGGTGTGCTCCACTTGATCTGGAGCTGCTTTTGATTTTGGTACGATATGCTTGTATACATATATAGGTATGACGTGGCCCAGTCACGTCCTTGTACAGTTGTATTTTCTATTAGAGGTCTGTAGACAATATGTATAGTTGGATAGTATGTGGCTTTGCCGGCTTCCAGTTTTGGATATGTAGTTGTCTATAGCAGCCTTGTCGGCTCGCCCCACATATTCCGCACGTATATGTACATATGCCTTTTGGGAAGGTTTCCTTCATGTATGTTATTCTCGTAATTCAGCAGATGTTATTCAGGTTTATATCTTAGACGCATGCTTAGGGTTGTTCAACAGGTAGGACTCGGGCACCCGTCGCGGCCTATCGATTTGGGTCATGACAGAAAGAAACAGGTAAAACAGGTAAATTGGCGGCTCATAGGTACTCATCACCTCACGTATACGCTTCTCACATGATTTATCACATAGCAAACAAGGAAAAGGTTCCTAAACCCTCAAGTCAAGGTTAGACACAACACTTACCTCGATCCACAGGTCACTCACTGCTCAATTGCCGCTTTTCCTCTAATTTCCACCTCCTAACCACTCGTATCTAGCCATAATTAACTTAATAACATCAAATATTGCTAAAGAAATCAATTTCAATATATAAATTTAGGTTTTCCAACATTTCCCTCCAAAAGTCAAAAATCGACATCAGGCCCGCTTGGTCAAAACTCGAGGTTCGGACCAAAACCCATTTACCCATTCACCCTTGAGCCCGAATATGTAATTAGTTCAGGAATCCGAACCCAAAATGAGGTCTAAATTCCCAAGTTTGTAAAATCTCCAATTCTCCCAAAATCTCTAATTTCTACCATGAAAGAACAAGATTTAGGTCTAGGAATTTAATGGGTGATGATAGAAATTGAAGGAAACAAGTTAAAGATTACAAACCTATGATTTGGTTTTGAATTCCCTCTTCAAAAATCGCCCTAGGTCGAGTTCTAGTGAAAGAGATATGAAGTTTGCGGAGAAATCTCGTTTTTAGTCTGTTTTAAATTCATTGGACAGGCCTTCTTCGCGTTCGCGAAGGGCTTGTCGCGATCGTGAAGCTTTGGCTCTATTAGCCTATGCATTCGCGAAGGCTTACTCTCCCCAGCCTACGCGTTCGCGAGCCAAGTGACGCGTTCGCGATGAGCATCATTAGTTCCCCTCCCCCATGTCCCTAAGTCATCGCGTTCGCGTGGAGACTAGTCGCGTTCGCGAAGGGTAACACCCCCAATGCTCCGCATTCGGGAAGAAGAAAATTCCCTTCTAGCCTAGTTCTCCTTTGGGATCGCGAGAGTGACTACGCGAACGGGAAGAACAATGGATCAAACACCAGATATAGTCATTTACACTAGATTTTCCAAGTCCAAAACATCCTGTAGCCTATCCGAAACTCACATGCGCCATCGAGGCTCTAAACCAAACATGCACACAAGTCCTAAAATATCATGCAAACTTGCTCGTGCGATCAAATCGCCAAAATAACACTTAAAACTACGGATTTAGCACCAAAACATATGAATTTCTCAAGAACACTTTAAAATTCCTATTTTCTCAACCGGACGTCCGAATCGCGTCAAATCAGTTTCGTTTCTCACTATCACATATAAGGTATAAATATCATAATGAACCTATACTGGGCTCCGGAACCAAAATACGGATCCGATACCAACAATATCAAACATTAAGCAAATTCTTAAAATCATTAATTTTTAAGCCTTTCAATTTTAAACAAAAATTCATATCTCGAGTTAGGGACCTCGGAATTCGATTTCTGACACATGCCCAGGTCTCATATTTAACTACGGACCCACCGGGACCGTCAAAACACAGGTCCGGATCCGTTTACTTGAAACATTGATCGAAGTCAACTAAAAATTAATTTTTAAGGCCAAAATTATTAGTTTATTAATTTTCCACGTAAAAGCTTTCCAGAAACATGCCCAGACTGTGCACACAAATCGAGGAGGGTAAAATGAGATTTTTAAGACTAAAAAGCGCAAAATTGAGTTCTAAAACACAAGATGACCCTTTGGGTCATCATATAATTAGTCGCGTTTTGGACACTTATTGCCCATTAACATTCGAAATTGGTCAATTTTTTCGGACAATTTTAAGCGGATTTTTAGTAGTATTCCAAAAATTTTCTTACTTTTGATCACATTGAGCACTACATGTTCAGAATCTAATAAGTCTGGTTTTTTATCCTTCAATATTGCGGCTGCTTCTCTTGATCGATTCATCTCTGGGAACGTATTTTGACATCTTTTAGTAAAATCCTGGTTCTGACACTGAGGATGGTGCTTTAACACCCCGCACTTGCAAATTTGGCTCTTTTCTTTTAAAAGAGAATAGAAAAATATATGAAGTCTTGAACATGAAATACTTATTAAATAAACGTCACAACAAACATAGAGAAGTGTATATGATGGGAAAACCCTAATATATTAACGCACCATCAGTTATAAGTGTATATGATGTGAAAACCCTAATGTATATGATGTGAAACCTTAGGAGGCAGTAAGATGTATAACAACAACAACAACAGTTCAGGAAAATTTCACAAGTGAGGTATGGAGAGGATAGGAAGTACGCAGCCTTATCCCTACTCAGTCCCTTTTTTGTGCTCTCTCTTTTTCACGTCCTCCCCCTTTTTCGTGTGTGCCTGTGTGTGTTATAGAGTGAGCATGCAAGGTTGGTTAAGAGAAGATAAAGAAGAATCTTGCCACATGAAAATGATGCATTGGTGCTTGCTTTAATTATTTTTTTTTTCCTTTTAAAAGGGTAAAATAAAAATACTAGCTAAATATTTTAAATTAAGAACATATAAATAAAGTCACTAAAGAAGAATTGCAAAACCACTAGTTAATTTGATACTACAAAGTATAAAAGAAATCTTTTTGTAAATTTTCTTTTATAAACGAAAACAAAATATATATATATATATATATATATATATATATATATATATATATATATATATATATATATATATATATATATATATATATATATATATATATATANTAAATTAAACCTATAAAGGTGAAATAAAGGCTAAAATATATAGATTAAACTTTTAAAATATTTATACACAAAAAAAATGGTGAAAAAATTCAAATGTGATCAAAAATTAGGTGCTCACAATAGGTAGGGTTAATATATAGGGGTTTTACTTAATCTGGTATACGTTCATAGAGTAACTAAAAGAATGCACCCGGTTGGTTAATTAATTAGTAAAATAATTAAGTTATTTTTTTCTTATATATACTACTATAATATAAATTATTTTACCCGATTTAACTAGGTTATGCTAATTACCAAAATTAACTGTATCTTTTTTACAGATTATATATGTTCCCTTATTTTTATAAATTATTTACATTCCCACGAAGGAGATCCTTCTAGCTGTTTGTTGCCTTTTAAAATCTATAATCAGTGCACATCAATCATATCTTCTATTTTTTTTAAAAATCTGCATAAATCACATACAAATGAGGTCAAAAAGCAATTAAACTAAACTTGAATTGTTTAAACAACTCCGGTAGTTATTTAAACAAATGATGAATTTATTTGAAAAACTTTCGGTAGTTGTTTAAACAACTAATTAAGTTGCTTATTAAACAACTAATTAAGTTGCTTATTAAACAACTGTTCGAGGTTTTTTTTTTTTTTTGGTTTCACATCTGGTGTCTGGTATTCATATTGGAGCCCGACTAAATTCGAATTCGCGCCGGGAAGTCCCATATTGGGGGTAAAGCGCTCCCTAACAAAAGCGACTTCATACCCAGGGACTCGAATTCGAGACCTCTGGTTAAGGATGAAGGACTACTTACCACTCCACCACAACCTTTGTTGGTCTGCTCGAGGTTGTTTAAGCTACTTTAGTAGTTGTTTAAATAATTGGTTGAGTTAGATGAGCAACGCGGATAGGATGGGGTACCCTATTATTAAGAGATTCACTAATTTATATATAATTGAAAATTTATATATGGAAGATAAATAAGTGATAACTTCTATAGTATGAGTAAATAAGTTTATAATATAGCATAGCTAGATAAGAATTCTTTTTTGTCAAATGTGTATAATCATATTATGTTATCATTGTTGTTCATTATTTCAATCCAGTAAATTGAAATCGAAAAAATATTTAAGGATTTGCACTTCTAATACTCATTTATTATATTATTCTTCCTTCACCACGTCAGATATATTGATTAAATGGCATAACTGAATAATTGAAAAATCAATTCAAAAAATATCGAACCAAAAAGAGGAAAATCGAACCAAATAATTAGTTTAGATTGGATCGCTTTTCTTCAAATTAAAAGTAACGTTTAACGAAATCTTCGTACATCTATCAATAACTATTTCACTAATGTATAGATGATTCCATATGCTGGAATATATTTTTTTTTTCTTGAATTACCAATTTCTTTTTTTTTTTTACTAAAAGATTCAAAAAGTAACTCCTAATTCACGTATATATATAACTATAGAAAGTGAATGATTGGAGAATCAAACTTAATTTTGGTCTTTCTAAACAAAAGAAAGCAGTTTCCCAGACGGAAACAAAAAGACTACACCAAAACCAAATATATTTGGATTTACCTTTGACAGTACAAATTATTTTTATAAATACTTCTTACACTATCAACTTTTAAAACTCAATATAGCGTATAGGTATATTTCAGCCAATTCTCTCTCTCAAAAGTTGGAAATAATGTCAGAAATTGACTTAATTAGCAATCTTCCTGAACATCTCTTATGTTCAATAATCTCATATCTTCCCACAAAAGAAGCCATAGCAACAAGCATACTTTCAAAACGTTGGAAATTCCTATGGAAACTCTAATCTCGTCTTTCTTTCGATATGCAACGAAAACAAAATCAAGTACAATCAATATCATCCTCTGATATAGATGAGATTTCTTCACAAAATGAAGTACAATCGATACCACCATCGATTATGGACAGGATTCTCTCTTCACAAATTCGTAATAGTATCGAATTTTTTCACATGCATCACGTCCCAGAAGATTGGAATAGTACATCAAATATTAACATTCAACATTGGTTCGAAAATCTCAAAAACGAAAAAAGACTACGATGGATTTCACTACTATATCATCATCCCGAAATTAGTGACATTTACAACGATGAAAATCATTATATTTCGGATATTTTATTAGAGGTAAAGATACCACGAAGTATATTCCATGGTATATTTCTTCAAGTGGTGGAGCTAGATCAATATGTATTGAATGAGGCTTCGCCATTTGAAGGTTGTGTCAATGTTAAAACCCTAAAACTCACTGCTGTCTATTTAGACAGTGAAACCCTAAAGGGCATTGTTCATAATTGTTCCTCATTGGAGAATTTGAGTCTTATTAGTCCTTGTACCAAGCTTAATATTGACATTCACCACAACAAACTCAAGATAGTAAAGATTGAAGATGTTAATATAATAATGAAGTTTACTTTAGTATCAGAAAGCCTGACTTACTTGGTGTTTGAACCCTCCTCTAATTACTCCTCCGAAGTATCCCATATTGACTGTCCAAACCGTCGGGTCGTCCAGACAGACAACAATGATTTGTTAGAGTGGTGCATTGGCTTGAGGCCGGTAAATTTTTTTATGTTTGATCAAACTTCTAAAATTTGCTTATTTTAAATTTCTTTTTTGCTGTCGTAGAAGTAATTTAGGAGAATAACAATTTGAGTTTGGCTTATCAATTTTTAAAAAAACACTTTTGCCATATTAGACCAGCAATTTGTACTTGGTCAAGGTTTCAGCATTGCTTTTAAGAAAAAACTAAGCTATATTTTTTATCTTCTGAAAAACACCTATCGCTACCATTCAAAAGCATTTAATTTTTTCTTAAATAAGCACTTATTAAAAGAAAATAAAATCACTTTTGGCTTCTCGGAAGCTTGGCTAAACACTGTAATAACTAAGTCAAATTGATTTTTTTTTATTAAAAAAAAAGAGGTCTTGGAGCCATGATTGATGACATGTATATATTCATTTGTTTATCGGATGCAGTACCGAGATTATAAACGCTATAAGAACGGAATCCCTTTCATTGGGGTGCGTGTGTTATGCACCAGCTTAGACTTAAACAACATGAGTGACCACATTGTGCTTAGCTACATCTTCAGGATGTGGAGCCATCTTCAAACGCTTGACATCACTAATCAGGTTAATATATTTATGGATTATATACTAATGTAGACGGAAAAAGTGAAACTTGGTGTAATTGGTAAAGTTGTTATCATGTGATTAGGAGGTCACGAGTTTGAGCCATGAAAACAGCCTCTTGTAGAAATGCAGGATAAAGCTGCGTACAATAAACTCTTATGGTTTGGTCCTTTCCGGGACCTCGCGTATAGCGGGAGGTTAATGCACCAGACTGTCCTTTTATTATTTAGAGTAATGTGGAAACAGACTCTTGCAGAGATGCAGGGTAAAGTTGCGTACAATAAACCCTTATGGTCGGTCCTTTCTGGGACCCCGCATATAACGGGAGCTTAATGAACTGAGATGCCCTTTTTGTTTTAGACTAATGTGGACGGATTTACGACGGTTTCTGTTGGGGGGCTTTTGCATCCGTACCCACTTTTTATGCCACGTTTTAACTTATACCCGCTTTGTAAAAAAAATTGCATCCGTACCCGCTTTTGCGCATAACTTCAGCATGCGGGGCTGAAGTAGCAAAGGCAATTACCCAAAACTTCAGCATTCTAGAAGACGGGCCTGAAGTAGCTTGCGAACTTCAGATCTAGAGCTGAAGTTGTTGTCTTGTAACTGGGGAACTTCAGCATACGGGGCTGAAGTTCTCC